>JALPQI010001407.1:0-20742 GCA_025490895.1 Thaumatotibia leucotreta | reverse complement strand
CGACTCGACTCCCACTCTGATGCCCTCTATTATGGGAGATTACGTGATTGCTAAGGGACTGGTTAGGGCTGTCAGTTGCTGGGATCGGAACCGGTTTTTTAAAAAAATAGCCCAATATTTTTGTATGTTTTACACTCTTTACTAGCGACCCGCCCCGGCTGCGCACGGGTACTATACCTAAATAAAAACCTTCCTCTTGAATTACTCTACCTATATAAAAAAAATCTCATTAAAATCCGTCGCGTAGTTTTAAAGATTTAAGCGTACAAAGGGACATAGGGACAGAATTTTTGACTTTATTTTATACTATGTTGATGTATTCAGTACTCGTGTTCTTAAAATTAATCAAATAACAAAGTATTTATAAACCGAAGAACGAAAGAAGAACAGTTATTATAATTAAGTAATTTGTAGTAATTGAAGTGCGGTACCTCCTAGAACAAGTTATTCTCTAAATAACTTACAAGGAGACATCAGCCATTGTATGTTTCGCACTGGATTATAAACAATAATAGATTATGATTTGATTGATTTATTATGTACAGAGAAATTACCGATATCCAATCCATGCCATCCATGGTCATTTGGAAACAATAGTAAAAAATATTTCTTCATCATCATCATCATCATCTCAGCCATAAGACGTCCACTGCTGAACATAGGCCTCCCCTCTGGACCTCCACATGTACCGGTTAGATGCGACCTGCATCCAGCGTGTCCCGGCGACCTTCACAAGGTCGTCTGTCCATCTTGTGGGTGGACGTCCTACGCTGCGTTTGCCTAGCCGTGGTCTCCACTCGAGCACTTTTCGACCCCATCGACCATCTGCTCTGCGTGCAAAATATTTCTTAGGTGATTATTATTTATTAACGAAATTACACAAGGCTGTGCCAGTCATCAGATAATTATAGCGTCAGGAGAATTCTATCCATCCTGCTCACACTCCCGTATTGGCGCGAGCGAGATAGAAAGTAAACGCGCGTTAATAACGAAGCTGCAGCTCATGGTAGGGCTAAAGGACATATTCTTTAGTGATATATGTAAGTAAGGATAGATGTAAGTGTGAAAAAAAAATAAAAAAAAAATATTATATAAAAAAAATATTTTTCTCGCTTAGAAGCACAAAAAAAAAGTTCTCAAGGATAACCCATTTTGTGATTGTGACAACCCTAGAGCCCATGCCTGAGCGCAGCTATTACGACCCAAGCCCTCCACTCTGCCTCAGCTGACCAGCCAATTCGCATCTCTATCCCTCCAATCACGCTTCAATTAGACTGAAAGAGACAGATTAGATTTTTCGAAATAGGCCTGTGCATTCGATTTTTAAATCGTGCGTTAGATCCATGATGGTGCGTGTAATCAAAGGGATGGGAATGCTGGGCATAGACAATCTCGAAAGGTAGTTAAGCTTGATAATGTTTTTTTTTTCAAGACGTAACAGCCGAACGGCCGAGTATCTGTGTACGTTGAAAAGGTTTCAATCTAAATAAGGTTTTATAGCAAAAGCTTACCATAAGCACGTATAGACATAATTCTAATACAGATACAAACAAATTTCATTCTTATTCATGTCATGGTGGATTTTATTTTCGATTTGTGTTTTTAAGTAGTACTATAGATTACAAATATAAATGTGCATTTAGACCAAACGAGCTCATTCTATCCCCCACTCTATTTAATTCGTCCGTTGATTTCGTAGAGTGGGGGATAGAATGAGCGAATGCTTGTTTGGTCTAAATGCAGCTTAAGATGTCATACAAAAAACTTAGTGGGGTATTTCTCAGAGCTTAAATGGACATCTCATTCATCTGGTCACGTTTTTTTGGAAGTGGCTACATCTTATGGTATAATTTTCGGTCGTCAGATACAGCACCCATTTCTCTATAAGAAAACTAAAGCCAACCTCAAATCATTCAGCCACTTCCAAAAAAACGTGACCAGATGAATGAGATGTCCGTTTACACTCTGAGAAATGCCCAGTGGTCCTTATTTTGTTTGAGTATATGTTTTGGAGAGCTTTTTAGCGATAGGGCCAGGCCCAGTTGTCTGCCTCTTATGACTAACAGTACCTAATCAATTGTTTTTTCAAGCTATACAATAAAGAGTACACATCTTTATTTGCCTTAAGCATCCCATTTTGATTTGTCATCAATCGATCCCGTATCCCGATCTAACCCTCTACCCCCGATCTAACCCCCGGGTCTATGCGGTCGTTCACCCGACAGATGCGCCCGCGCCGTTATACCTACCCGGGTGTGACGGAAAACGGGAAAATATAGCATATGGCCTTAGAACTAGGGAAACTAGTTTTCGAAACTGCTGACAGTGACACCACTTCCTCTTCTTTCGGTATATTTAACAGATTTCAAAAAGAAACGCTCGCTTGCCTCCTATTCCACAAAAAAAAAGAAAAAAAAATCTGTTACATTTTTTTAATATACCTACTCTATATATCCGAGATTCGTAAACCGATTTTTTTTTATCGAACGGGGAACCGTGGTATGGTCCCGTTGGTAAAAGTCGGATTTTATTTTTTTACACTCCACAGCCCGCTACTTATTTACGAGGGTGTAAATTTGTATTTTAACCCCATATACTTAGTTCATACTGTAGTCTTCACTACATAGTACAAAATAATGTCGCTTCCGGCTTTGCCTTATTTATTTTTTAAAACTATGAAGAGCTTTCAACATTCTGATCAAAATTACGTTATCCTAATTTTAAGATAGGCACGTCGATGTAATATCACAAAATTAAAAAAAAATTGGCACGAATAGTTGGTTTCCCATGGATCATTTGAATTTCGGCCTTTGTTGACTGCCGTGGTTTATCCCACAAAACTTTACAAGCGTACAATACTACAAAATTGTATAAATACCCATACAAAAAGTTCACATATTTGTAGAATTGTACGTTTGTAAAAATTGTTGTTAACGAATTGGTGTTTTGTTTTTGTGGTTTAGACCCCTCGAATAAAGATAATAAAGAATTATTTTAATAGCCAGCTTTATAGCAATTGCCTGTGCTTTTAAACGAGAACAACTGACCTATCCCATCCTTGTCTATTCCCTTCTAATCCAGCAACATTCCTGCTAGCCACAACCGGCCGCGGCCATTCCCTCTAGATTGTCTATACCTTCCTTTTTTAAACGTGTTTCAGATTGTAACCAAACAACCAAACGTAAACATTAAACGCATCGATCGATATTTGACGCAATAAAAATAACAATACGCATGAGAATTGATTACAAATTATACTTAAGTTAATAGCTAATAAAGATCATTTTTGTATAACGGGCCCACCCTTTGCGAAATGCAGGTGGTATCGCCCCAAAATTTAGCACTAGCAACCCCAGTGTTTCAAAGATAGTGTGCCATTTAAATTATCTCAAATAATTTTTATCTGAAAGCGGCACATTAAAAAACCTTTTTTACTTTTAAAAGTTCAAATTTCGAACAATAGCCGCCAATTTGGAATTCGAAGTTTCGCACGAAATTGGGTTTCCTTCAATTACTTTTAAGGCGGTTTTTACTCTAGCAACCCCAGTGTTTCAAAGATAGTGTGCCATTTAAACTATCTCAAATAATTTTTATCTGAAAGCGGCACATTAAAAAACCTTTTTTACTTTTAAAAGTTCAAATTTCGAACAATAGCCGCCAATTTGGAATTCGAAGTTTCGCACGAAATTGGGTTTCCTTCAATTACTTTTAAGGCGGTTTTTAGTACAAAAGAGTTATTTGAAAGTTCGTGATTTCCATGCGAATGTAATAATACAGGGCACTAATATGTTCTGCTTGTGAGATGATATTTAAGTGGGTATTCATTAAAATGCCTGCAGATGTCGTTGTTACAATGTTGAGTCACTTGTGCTTGTGTCAAACTCATTGTAAAGGAGCAATTTTATCATCAGAAGGTTTACTCTTACAAGTTTTCCAAAGGAATTTTGAAGCAGATAAACTCATCCTATAAAACTGAAAAGTCTTCGGAGCAGTGAACAAATGTCTTTTAAATATAAAGGTGCATTTAGACCAAACGAGCATTCGCTTTTTCTATCCCCCACTCTACGAAATCAACGAATTTCGTCGAATCACGTTTTGTGTTACGAACGAATTTCGTAGAGTGGGGGATAGAATGAGCGAATGTTCGTTTGGTCTAAAGGCACCTTTAGATGTCATACAATATACCAAAGAAAAAATAGACATTGGTAAACTTCGTTATTTTTTCTTTGGTATATGACATCTAATATAAATACATAGTTACTTAAAAATACAACAAAAAATAAATTATAAAACAATTTGAGTTGTTACACGAAATAAATAAGTCTTCTTTTTAATAAAATTAATTAATTTTAATTTTCTGCTTTTCCTTATGGTTGGCTGGTAGAGAATGCCTCACTCATTAAGTTCGCCTTTTGTACGTCAAGTTTTACTTTTGTGCAATAAAGTTTAAATAAATAAATAAAATTATACAGGCATCAGCAAAAGCGCAGCGCAATATTAATAATATTATACATTAAATTATACAATTAATTATGGAAACTACTAAAGTCAACGGTCAAGAAAAATCCGTATCCAAAAGGTCAAAAGTCGATGGCAGCGTGCAAGTCTAAATGGTTTGTCTATGGTTCAATTCATACGTAAAAGCGATTTACATAGAAGCTTAAAAACCAAGCGAACTTTATAAATATTTTTTTTATGTGACGAAGGTAGACTACTGAGCTGTCAGCCCACCTGATGGAAAACAGAAACTGAGGCCTATGGACATAGCGATCAAATCGCCTATGCGCTGCCTACCCTGAGGAGTTAGATGGATTGCCTCTATGCCAGTAATTGCACCGGCTATCTTACCCGCAAACCCCAAACCAAAACACAGCAGTGCAAACACTGCTATTTAGCGGCAGGTTAACGGGTAAGACGGTGGTAGCTAAGCTATCCGAGCGGACCCTGCACGAGGTGCATAGATGCCGAATTTGAAGGGTTGTTTTCTAAACTTATTACTATGATTTAAAACGGGATATTTCCCGTGTAAATTATCATTATTGAGCATTCAATATTTCGGCACTGTTTCAAATGCCATCTTCACTGAGTTACTCCGTCTAAATATGTTTTAAATCAGAATAATGTAAATGACCATTTTAGCTAAAAAAACTTATTTCATTTTCAAATATATTGCACGTTATTGAAAACAAAAAGTACGCTCGTTTTCATTGTCTTTCGAAAGTCAGTCATACAAACTATGTTATGGGTATCTTCGTAACAAAAATGTGACGTTAACTAAGTATCTAATATTGTTTACAATCAACCCTTAAAGCAGTGTCAGTACTTGTGTGTAGCCTTTATGTACTTGTAGTATTAGCTCCTGCTATAGCGGTCCTAGCACAATGTCTTTTACAGAAACTCGCAGCCTTCTCGGATATTCCTTTCTAATAGTGATGATGAAAAAGAAACGGGTAGCTATTGCTATAGAACGACGAAGAGCCAAGAAAGCACGATTTTTTTTATTTGTCAATTTTATTTAAGTATTATACGACGTTAATGTTCACTGCTGAAAACCGCTTCCGCTCCCGCTGCCGCTTGTCGCTTGAGGGCTGCGCCTGCGCACCGTGACGCGCCGTTAACGTACACGTTATACGTTAGATAAACACATGTCATGACGACTGTCAACAGTCAAATTCGTGTCAAACAGCGAATCCCAATTTACCTAGTAGGTATTCTAGAATACTTGTTCGAAAGATTTTTTTGTATAGATTGCGTAATAAATTGAAAACAGGAAAAAGGATATTTATTTATTATTAAAAGGGGTTAAATATCTGGCACGTGGCATTAACATGGTGTTATTGTTATCTATACGGAATAGTACATTGTTTTACGTGGGCCATTTTTTTAATGTTTCCCCCCACTTTTTTTTGGATTTGGACTTTTTATACGAGTATTTATGATCTCCACTCAGAATCGCGAGCTCTTTCGATCGTGATAATAGAAAAATATTATCTCAATGTTTTTTCCATTCCGTTAATACCATTTTTTCATACGTTTTGTATGGCGGTAACGGTATGGAAAGATCTAAAATGTAAATCAATTTTGGGACAAAAATGTAAACCTATTAGGATCGAAAGAGCTCACGATTCTGAGTAGAATCCAATATAAAAAATATCAACGTTACAATAAAGAGGGGGTACAACTAGCAATGTGCCGAGGAGAAGTTTCATAAGTTGCGAATCTTCTATAGATAATGTTCACAACAATTTAAATGTCGAAAACGTTCTATATGCATGCCTTTTCAGGTATATTTAATGCCTTTTTACGCAATTTTGAAATACAATATTCTTCATAACACTTTTTATACTTAAGTTCTCAAGGAAACATCCTCAATGAGAACTTACTCTTAAATTCTCATGAAAATTCTCGGAAATTTCCGAGTAAATTTCAGCAATTATAAGAAAGTTCTGCAACTTGTACATCTAGGTACAACTTTTTAAAAAATGGTCCAAGTGAAACTATAGTAAGAATGGTGCTAATTTTAAGTTTGTTACACAGACAACAATATTTTTTTTACAGAATGCCTCAAAGCTACAGTTAATATACATTTTGTATTTTCGATCGCAGTTGCAGCAGACCTTAACAAATATTTTTTGACAGAAATCGCTCTTTTTTATTGAATTGATTAAAAAGAGACTGGCACTAGAAACGATTGCTATATGAAAATCATTTATGTACCTTACCTACTTCCGTTTTCTGCCAAACAACTTTTCTTTCGAAATTGATTATAATTTGAAGGCTTTCCTCAGCAAGGCATTTTCATACATTTCAAGTGCCAACTTTCCAAACATACTCTATCTAGGTAAGGTACTAACATTTTAAAACACTTTGAATATAATATTAAACAAAAAGTTTCTTTTTTCAGTAAAGATAATAGATGTAGGGCATACGGGCCCATTGTGCCCGTACCATAGACCACAGCCGTAAACTTTTGTTGTCTATACTCTTGTTTTTTTTAATGGACGAGGGCTTTGAGAGTGGTTTATATGGGCGATTTGTTTAGGTAAGTTTAAAAGTGAAATTATAAATTTAATTTCGATGCAAGTGAAGAAAAATTTTTTTTCGACTTTTCCATCTCTCTTACCTACTAGAAAGAGACTTCCGTATGTAATATTAGTTGTAATTTGTTATGCAATTATCTAATTAATGGTGTTAGAAGAGACTTCCACTTGTATTACAAATTACAAGCTTTCGAGAAACGGGCCCCAGGTGTCACAAGCGCGTTGCCGACAAGCGTGTTCGCTGATTGACGTAAAAACCAGGAAATTGGAAACGTTACTATCTGGCATTTATTTTTTAATTCGTAACGTCGCTTCGCGGCTTCACGGTTCAAGAGTTCAACGACCTGAAAGGTAGTAAGTGCTGCCAATGTTATGGCGCTTACTACCTTTTCGGCATGGCGCTTCCTACCTTTTCGTATGGTGCTACCTTTTCATTTACCTTTTAGCCGCTTAGTTCATTCCTTATTCGTCGCCATCAGATATTACCTATTTATAGGAGCGGCCACCGTGTTTTAAAAAAAAAATCTGACCAGGATGATTTTTTTTTATGATCTCATTCCCAGAATCATGCTTGGAGAGTGTTATGTGCTCCTTAATTGTCATACTGTATCAGACTAAGTACTTAGAACTATTAATATAATCGGGTTATGTAATGTGTAATACATATGATGTGGATGTACTGAAATAAATAAAAAAAGGATGCTTAGCCAAGTTGCCAATCGCTAACGCTTAGTAGCGTGTCGTAGTTTTCCTTCTGTCACTCTTTCATATTAGTGCGACAAAGACTGCTGCCTTTCGTTTACGATGGACGATAAAGCGTTAGCGATTGGCAACTTGTCTAAGCACCTTGGCCTCTATAATAGCGTTAGAGTGTGTGTTTAGATGTTTTTGAGCACCTTGTCCGCTTTGATATATCTGATGGTGACATATCTGATTATTTACCTTTATCTAGGTATATGTTAATGACAAACGAGTTTTGATAACGTAAAGGGTGAATATCTGAGCGTTTCAACCGCCTAATTTTGGTGGCATCATTTTTGCCGAAGTTTCTAAACGTCTCAATGTTATACTTCCTCATTTGTATAAGGTACCGTGCCTCCTTCAAATGGCAAAGCATATTGTAACGAATAGAAACTTCGACAAAAATGATGCCACCAAAATTAGGCGGTTGAAACGCTTAGATATTCACCCATTCACCCTAAACTTACGTTTAATTTTATCCGGACGTTTCGGGCATGACGTTACACCCGTGGTCGCAGGCAGACTAGCGAGATATCTACTACCTAGGTAAGATAAGGTAGGGTAAAATGAAACGGTTTTTTTTAATGGGGTAACACAAAAAAGCTACCAACAGACGCTGTGCCACAAAGACTTTTTGTCTTACTCCATTAAAAAAGCCGTTTCATCTTACCCCACCTTACCCTATATCGAATATAGGACACAATACTTAAATACTAACAAATTCAGAGACTCGAACCTAGGACCTCGAGCTTTATAAGCAAGGTCATTACCATCATACCATCTAAACTAGGTAATAAAGGTCGTCAAAGAAAGATGAAAGTTAACTCTTACTTTCTTCAAATCGTATTTTCTTCAGAGTTCAAACACCTTGTCTATGACCAAGGCTAAGGCTTAAAATGGCGGTGACGTTATACTACCGGATTTAAGTACTCTTGTTTTGTATCTTATATTTATAACACGTGTCATTTATTTTTGGTATTTAGATTACTTACAATTAAAATAAAATGTCGATAATCTTACCTATCACAATCTAACTTAGACTATCAGAAAAAAAGGTTTAGGTATTATGCATATTATTATACATATTTAAATTGTGGTGTCATCTCTTTCTTACATACGAAATGTGAGAAACACAACATGTTATTAAGTAACTATCAGTGCTATTATTGCGTTTTCTACATAACTTGCATTATTGCATGTAGAATAAAATTGTTGAAGGATATAATAATTATATCTAGTATACGCGTAATACTTAGTATAAAATACCTATGTAAAAATGCGTATACATATGTAAGTCCCGATATATTATGAAAAAATAGTGGAAACTTGCCTCTCGGATCGGAGAACCCGCACCAGAAAACGAAGATATAGGTATCTAGATCTAAGTAAATGAGTGGTATACAAAATACCTAAGTCAAGTTCGTTATTTAAAATTATCAATCGATAACGTCATCCGACTATGTTTATATAGCAATCTCACTCACTCGTGGATCTTCTACCAAAGAGCGAACGAAACAGGTATACTACCTTGGCGGGAACTTAACATAACCTCAAATGGCTCAAATGTAGCCTTTATATGTATACATATACTGTTTTAATTTTAATAAAAAAACATGCAGTCGGTTGAAAGTGTATTACTTATGGAAATCATTTTTAAAATAACATGTAGATCGTAAATACCAGGCCGGTTAAAATCAATTAATGCAAGCTGATACAATTATGAATGAAACTTTTTAAATGCACAGATAAAATGTTATCAATGAGGTCTGGTCCATTAAAACTATTAAGAAAACACCAAACACATCATTAAAAAAGTAGGACGATTTGATAAAGGCGACCTCCTAGTATTGTTTTGGCCAAATCACTTCCATCGTCGATAACTATTCGTTTATAAACAAGTATTAAATGAACAGAAATAAAATTAGTAAGGACTTTTTAAACATATGCCGTGTTAAAATGAAAATAGAAGATAAGAGCTAAAACACTTACGTATGTTTTATTGTATACATGTATGAATAGAAAACGATAAAATAACAGAAATAGTATTCATACACAGCAAAGGATAAAGACATAATATTAAGACCACTTATGATTATTTTAACTATAATTTTCATAGTTCCCGATCTGATGGCGCTCTCTGCCGTCGGCCCCACATTCACAACAAACTTTTTTTTTTCTATTAGCTTTTTAAACTCACCCAGAGCACTGGCAGTTGTTTTCACAGGTCTTACTGCTTTCGCCCCACATTTTGATACACTTTAAAAGTTCTCACTGCACAATCACAAGTCCATAGTTTCAGTCTTTTTCTCTCTCACAGCTGATTTTTATTTTAGTAGCGCGTTGCGCCGCGATCCAGTCTGAACCACGGTTGGCGAGCGACTGACTGGCTGAATGAATTTGAATTCCCGTGCCTCGGTTTTCGTCCTGTCTGCCACCCCTGCGTTTTGGGAGCGCAGTGGTAGAAAAAATATACCATTGTGGTAGTTTTTTGGGAATAAGGCATTATAGATTCGCTACGTTCTCATGTGCAACATTTAAAATAATTTCAAATACAATTTATGGAATTTCTTAATAAATTTAATGTTGTTCGTTCCTGTTTTCGATGGGAAATATGTTTTATTTTTTGGTTGAAATTATTCACCACACGTAAATACCTACTCGTGTTCATTTTTGAATTATTATTTGTACTAAATATCGATCTTTATTTTGTACTGATACGTTCGAAATTTGATTTGGAAGAGGAAGTACTACCCGGAAATGGAAATATAAAACAGGAAAATGCTTAAGTTACCGTATTCATTAAATAAAAAAGCACTAAAACTTTTTTTAAGCCTTCAAGCCATTTGTAGATAATTTAATGTAAGTACGTAAGTATTCACCACAGTGGAACTAAAATCCGTATAATATGCCATTTTGAAATACCTATCTCTGATTTACAAAATAAATTCAATAAATATTAACCTACACATATTTACAAATTAATACTAAAGTAATTAATATTTATGCAATTTATTATGAACACAAAAACTTTTTGTGAATATTTGAATTACAAAATACAAATACAAATAGTTTATTGTTTGAATGTGAGTAATAATTATAAGGTTACAGTCATTAGTAGGTACAGATCGTCACAATCAACCATTATATGGCGTACAATATAAATTATGATTCTAATGGCATGTCATTGAATTTTAATTTCTAGTTTCTAATTATCACGTCAATGTCGATTTAAGGAATGAAGTAACTGTTGAAATTCAAATATTTAGTAGCTATTTCCATTTTACAGCTGGCCACAAATCCTGCGCCTGGGCCCACCCGTCTGGCCTCACCACCTAACTAGATCGACTATCTTGATCCTTAGCCACAGAACCCTGAACCTTAAGCTCATAGACATAAAACGGAAATCATTACCGCAATCATTGAAATGGAATGTCATACAAAAATCATATGGGAAACGAATCCTGTTTCCACTCACACAAAGAATTCGCGCTTTCATTAAATTGTCCCCAATACCAATGTCCCAAAGTCTCTTTTTGAATGGCAATTGATTTTATCCCGCGCCATACGCACACTAACTAAACGCATTCAAAGTTAAACGATAATACTGCTTCTTATATTTATTCAAACTATTTTCAACCTTGCATGAATACGAATAAGGCATGAAATAAATTACAGAACCAATTACCTAAGTCCATACATAATATACAAAGTTATTCTGCGAGCGATCAGCTGACGAGACAGCACTTACGTAAATGACGTAACGCACATTCTTGGTTTAACTTTATTTTGACAACTGCAAATGCCGTTTGGTCGTTCCTGAGAATTCCTGTCAAATCATATGGTTGTGCTAAGAGGAATGTTTCTGGTAAGGGCCTTATAGCGCCACAAATTTGGTTTTGCCGACAATGAGAACTGTAGCTGGCGATGATGCATGTAATTTCAATAGTTCACATCAGGTCGCTAACGGTTATAACCGCAAAGATAAAATTGTGAAAATGAGAATTGATACTTTTGGACCACCAGAGTTCTTAATTGTGGATGTAGTAACACTTTTAGTGCCAAAGCTCAAGGTCATTTACGTCACCATTTTGATAATACTAAATCAGGTATAGGACATCAAACACGTGGTCGATCAACGTGTTCTGAAGTCCAAAGAGATTAGAAGCTAGGAGTAGATAACCTAAAAGTATGGCTTATCTATCAATTTAGGAGTCATATTCCTGTGTCAAATAAAACCGCGTCCACTGTGAGGAAATGATTCAACAACATTGGGCCGTAACAAACTGATTTTATGCTAAATAAGAGTGGACCTCCTCGACGCTTCATTAACTTTTAAGTGATTTAATTTACGTTTTATATCTTAAGGAAGGATTGAGACTTTTAGAATCTAAATGGAAGTAAACCTCTTCATTATGTGTGAGCGACAGTAAATATTTTCAAAATTATGCGAAAAAAATTTATAAGGTAAATTTGTTTGCCTAACGTTATGTAGATAGCAACCCTGAATCAGGAACACTGTAACACTACAACCAAACAACTATGTCTATGTCTCGTATAAAAATAATTATTGTCTACAAAACTTTATAAATAACGTTAAAATATATCTCCAGTCCAGATTTTGAGTAATCTTTAAATCACTCTTAATACAGATAAAATATTGTTTTAAAATGTACGGCAAAAATGAATGGTTGGGTAAAACCACGCCCTAAGGTTTAGGTAGAACGTGGTCTTTAAAATATAATCACCACAAACAAGAAAGCGAGGCTTTTAATAACACGTGTAGATAACGCAGATGAATTGTTTTTTAATGTTTAAGATATTGGAATCATTTGGTTGGATTTAGTTACTAAACATAGGTCAAAATACAAATCGAAGACACAACATTCTTAAAACATACCTACTTTTTAAGTATCCCATCTTAATATTTTGTGATCCTAGCTACTCAGGTAATTTAAGCTCGTTTTTCCTGGCTAAGTATCCAATATTGATCTAATTAAAAGTCTATACATGTTTTGTTTTTGTTCGATTTCATATCGAACAAAAACAAAACATGTATGTCGATATCGTTGATTAGGTGCATCTATTATTACAGTAAGTTATTGTTATGACAGATAAACTGAAACATGATATAAAAGAAGCAATATGTTTCAATCACTTGAGGTATGCTATGATAAATCTCTGAGCAAATAATCACTGAAATTTTGGCGCTCAGAAGAGTAAGCCTGCATTTGTATTTGATTTCTTTCTTAAAGACACATCTGATGTAAAACGTATGTAAATTCTTACTCAGGCTCACAAGTAATAATAAAAAGTTGAACGTTATATTATCACACATGTTAATAATACCAAATCACCATTTCGCTATTGCTAAGTTATGCCGATAGCGTTGTCTGTTTTTTGTGACGGCCACGGACGTAAGGAAAGGAATAATACTGGATATCTTGAATAGGCTTGCTATATCCATTTCTATGATGATCATCGGAGTGACTTCTGGAACCGGGTTTATTCGAAAATCTGTCAATTGTAATATGGAGGAAACACTAATAAAAAATCTAAGAAACAATTTTCGAAATGGGATCAAAGCATACTGAGCTTTAAACGTAATAAATGTGTGGTATTTAAAAATAAACCACATTCATTGAATGTTATCTCATAGCTCATAAAATGAGAAAGCTTAGAAGTAGCATTGTCAGACGGTGTAGGCTTCGCAGTACCATAAAACTAATTATATTATCTACATCTACACCTGCAGTTATCATGCACCGTTAATTGAAACACTTTCGGCTTCCTTTTTAAGATCTGAGGGATTTATGCAAAGCTTGAGGAAAAACTGACAGAAACTGCATTTGCAAGACAATTGTTTCATTATGCTACCTGCCCAGAAGTTTAAGTGGTAACAAAAAACAAATCACAGGTAATACAAATCGAATATCGTACATTTCCAGCATCTATCTCGGTCGACACTAATGACTACTTCGTTTGAGTAACAAAGACAGATGCTCGAAACTTAGTTTTCGAATTTCGTAAGCCTGTTTATGACAGCGTACTGTTGACATTATGTGCAAACCCTTTATAAGTCACCGTAAGATTAAAAAAAGCCTCAAATTGAATAAAAAGATTATAAAATCTGTAAGCGTTGGTCCATTTTAAGTAATTACATGATTATTGCTGATTTTGTTATTGTATTATCTTTAGTATTTACTGGGTTACTGGGTCTTTATTACTTACAAAAACAAAGGTAGATTTTTGACTTTTATACGTTGGTCACACTTTCTATAAGAGTAAGCCGCAAAATTTGTAGGCCTACTACCGCGAAAATCGAAATTAGTAAATTTCGAGGATTTTTCTTTGTCACTTAAACGAAGGTGTCATTAGAGTGAGAGAGACAAATTCTCGAAATTTACTAATTTCGTTTTTTGCGGTTGGGCCGTAGCTATTCGTTGTAATATAAAGTTAGTTTAATTCTTTTGGAGTTTTAATCATGTCCAATAAAATAACGTACCTACCTGCGATCGTCAGCTTGTCACTGACCTAAAACATGGCACGTCTATATGTCACTATAATATGACGGATGAGTGTCATCTATCGGACACTATACTATACTCGAGTCGAGCAAGGTATTTTTACCTTTCGTTTTCTGGTACAATAATATGGCATCAAATAACAAATTAGCATTAACAAATAACAGGTATTAAATTTTCTATCCAACAAACAAAAACTTAAACACGATCCATGGTCATATTACTTTACTCACTTGTGAATAAAATGCGTTTTTGGGGAAAATATTTTTAATACATAAGCATGTCATCGGGATTAAAATCCCAGACTTTCAGTTTCACAGGTAGGGGACTGCCTAACTACAATGCCATCAAAAGCTCCACATAAATTGCCCGTTTCGCAAGCCACACTGTATACAGCAATAGAAGCCCTCGTGACACGTTTCCTACATATATCCAGTTTTTGCTAGCCAGACATATTTATAAATCTTTACAGAGCCGGTTCCAAATGAGTTTTTTAGTCTTAACAGCTGATCACGTCGGTAAATACGCTTTTTATGATAATCTGTCTCAGTTTGCGCGTAAGTGTGTCTAGAATGTCTATATCTAGATACTACGTCATTTTGGGGCCTTTAGCTCAAGTCATACTATGTACAATCGCCATCAGATATATAATATATTGGAGCGGCCACGATGCTCAAAAATATCTGTCATCATCATCATCATCATCATCAGTCTATGTTAGTCTACTGCTGGACGTAGGCCTCTCCATAGACGCATTAGGAGGCAAATGGCCATAATCGCCACGCTGGGCAAGCGGATTGGCGATCGCAGTAATGTGTCCACTATGATGACGCTGCTGCCCATCATCAATCTTTAATCAAATATGGTCAGTGACACTTCAATCCCTTAGTCGACTCTTACGACACCCGCAGGAGGAGTTGGGGTGGTGACAAATGTATTCTTACTGCCGTCAAAATCTCTGCCGTAAAATATCTGTACCCGTACCGTTAGTACAGGTGATATTTCGATGGCCCCTACGTAAATCAAGTTATCGTCGCTCGGCATTAGTTTAAGCTACAAAATACTAAATTATTACTATTATAGCATGCATAGTAACGTCAGGAAATAGAAACTCCCCGAAAATTAGACATGTTTTCGTGGTCGATTTCTATCGAGCGAACTTCAATCCTTTACGGATTTGTTCCCTATCGGTCCTTGCAATTATGATGTAGTTTCTGTATGTAAAATATTGTGGCATATTTTCATGTTTAAGACATCTTAAAATGCAATCCCCGAACTGCAATTTGGGTGTAGGCGCCGTCTTAAGCAAACGTTTTTTTAACTTTCGATGATTTACGTAGGGGCCGTCGATTTGAGATGGCGTTAGAGTCCATGGTCAGTAGCCGTACCACGACGTTAGATTCTACCCAATTCGTTAAAGAGACCATCGCGCTCGCTCGCCTGCAACCGAAAACACCGAAGTTCGTACATTTCGGCAAAGGCGTGACAGAGATTTGTCGGATTTCGTAATTCGGGGTAAGGCCTACTAGACTAGGCCGCACTAGTAAGTACTTACCCTAGACTGGCCTACTACCGCGAAAATCGAAATTCGTAAATTTCGAGGATTTTATTCTGTTACTCAAACGAAGTGAGAGACAAATCCTCGAAATTTACGAATTTCGTTTTTGGCGGTAGGGCCGCTGGCTAGTTGGAGGGTAATATATGTGCTACATGTATGTTTGACTTGCTATCAGTCAGCCGTTACGTTATCAGTGACGTCATCCGCGGACGTTCACCGGAAGCTCGTGGATGCCATGATGAAACATACTGTGCCTAGTGTTCAGACGCCAGCCATCAGATATATATCGCAAAAGGTTAGGGTGCCCTGATTTTACGATTTTCAACCACTTCATAAAAAAATATGAGGAGGTTGTCAATTCGACTGTATGTTATTCTTTATGTTATAATTATATCTTTCGACTGGGTGAACCGATATACCGATCGATATACGAAACAGGGAATCCTAGCCAGGCACATGTTACTTTTTTTTTCCTAAATATAAGATCTTAGTCTAAAATAATTAGTATTGTATAATGTTTGTATCAATAACTGATTCTAATTGTGATATTGATTTTTTTTTTCGAAAGCTGAATATTGCTGATTGGTTATATTTTACTTTGCGTCAGTTCCGATTCCGACAATGGTATCCATGATAAAACCATATAAGTCAGTAGGTACCAGTAATTTGAATAACATTGCTTTTTTCTCCTTTTGCACCTTTTTATTCGTTTTCTGTTTGGCCTTATGGTTGACTGGTAGAGAATGCCATTAGGCATTAAGTTCGCCATTTGTACATTTTTTTTGTATTTTCTGTAATAAAGCTTAAATAAATAAGTCATTGTGGCAATCGTTGGGAGAGGCCTATGTTCAGCAGTGGACGTCTTTCGGCTGATATGATGATGATGATGAAATAAGTCCTATCCTTATGGTAAGGGACAACGTGAGGATGTTTTTACAAAACGCTCACATTCATTAATCTATTTCACAATATGTTGCATAGAAGGAAATAACTATTTACTATATTAACACCATAAATGCGTAAGTAATGATAAGCTCTCAAAGATGGCCGGTCCTCATTTCCGGTTATGTGAGATACGATGACCAATAATTCTTAGAACAGTCCAGATGTTGTGACTTGAAGTAGGTATGGCCAAAGTATTACCGGTTTGCTACCCCGTACTTCAAAATTCGTAAATTTCGAGGATTTTTCACTGTCACTCCAACGAAGACGACATTAGAGAGACAGAGACAACGAAATTTGCGATTGCGAAGTTCGCAGTAGTAGGCCAAAAGTCCATTAAAGTTTTGCGAAGTTCGCGGTAGGTCAGCTACGGACGCGAATGAAAGAAAAATAAAGCGCTGTCCGGTCTCGTGGTTCAAATGGGCTTTTTACGAAGTCCAGTCTTTTTAGTTTTATTACCTGGCAACCATAATTAAATGTGCATAAAAAGCGCTGTTTAGAAGTTTCGAGTGGAACAATATAAACAAACCGTTCAAAAGAAATAAAATTAATATCCATAATCTAGAGCACTACCTACTTTATTGTTTTAATGATTTATGAGGATAATGACAGTTGATTAAATACACGTGGAAATGAATTTACTTGGATGAAGACCGAAGGAAGTGCCTTTGTGGCGATGGTGACGGCAGTAAAAATACATTTGTTACCATCCCAACTCCTCCTGCGGGTGTCGTAAGGGTCGACGAAGGGATTGAAGTGCCACCGACCACCATTTGATAAAAGATTGATGATGGGCAGCAGAGCCATCATAGTGGACACATTAGGTACAGTCAAGGGCATTAATATATATACACTTCTCCATACTAATCCCTAACAAATGTGTCTATATATTAATGCACTCGACTGTACTGCGATCGCCAAACCACTTGCCCAGCGTGGCGATTATGTGCATTTACCTCCTAATGCGTCTATATGCATAGTTAATAGGAGAGGCCTACGTCCAGCAGTGGACTATCATAGGCTGTAGATGATGATGATTATTGAATGAAGTAGATTGCGAACCGAACACATTTGGAATACAATGTTTGTTTACAATATCCACTACTTCTATTATCAAGTGTTCGCTTATCAAGTAATACTAAAGTACAAAAGAGTTAACCAAAAATCTGACAGAAACAAGTGATAAGACCACCCGTCTAATTGTACACAAAGCATTTTAAGTATTTTAACTGAAAAGTTGAAAACACTCCATTTATACCTGAAGTAGCATTTACAGCTTATTTGCACTTTCTAACAACAATAGCTCCACAAAGTTAACAACTTCCTGTGGGCCTTTAATTGACACCTCAGTTCATCTTGACAATGTCCTTTGTGCATTTTGTGGGCAGCTACGGACACTTAAGATCTTTGGACACATATAAAGGGCCAGGATGTGATACTGGTGTTATGCCGTTTCGCTAAACATGTGAGAGGACAATGGTTGTCAGGTTTGAACTGTATTGTCGGGGCGTTAGAATGCTTAAGGTGCATTCAGACCAAACGAGCATTCGCTATTCTAACCCCCTACTTCTTAGAACGGGCGCTACAACAGCGAATGCTCTTTTGGTTTAAACGCACCTTTATACTATCTATGGCAGCTACATTAAATAAATCGTCGATTGTAATATGAATTAATGTAACCACCAAAATGACGAAATTGAGTTAAGTATTCCGTTAGACTACAAATTTCCTGCTCTATCGAACGGTGTATATAAAATATTGATATCTAGAACAAAAATGTCGCATACGTTAACAAAAACTTTGCCATTTTATTAGGTTTCTACGTTTTTTATTAACGTATGTAAAGGTTTCCAAAAATCATAGACAATATTTTAACGTAAGTACGAATTTGTAAGTACAAAACATGTCTTTCCTAATGTACTCACCATATTTTAATAAACGTCACTGCTGTAAGCGCCGTCTGGATTGTATGGCTCATAAGCAACTCGGTTTCAATTTGTGAGTTACACTAAATTCCGAAATCCACTTTTGATGATTTTCATTGATTTGTTAACGTATCTCCAAATTTTTTTGAAAATATTTAACGTAAGCACCAGCCATTTCCTGAACTATAAGTGTGGTCGCAGTTAGTAACTGTCTATCAAATAGACCTCTCAAAAATAAAACAAACAAGATAAACATCATTTCAATAGGATAATTAACTAAAAAGATACAACATACTTTGTAAATGTCCATTTCGTTTTTTGGCCCACCTGAAAAGTCGTCATTTGGTGGTTACATTAATTCATATTACAACTGACGAAATGCTCAAAGTTAGAAAAAACTATGTGAACATGTAAGTTAAGTCCCAAAATATTACCACACTAGAACCCGGGTTCCTATCATTTTTAGGAGTAATAAAGAATCTCGTTACGTAAGCGACATGCTCGTGGAATGCCCCTACTAAGCACCGTTTAGCATAAAGTTTTACTTAAGGTGCAGTCAAACCAAAAGAGCATTCGCTGTTCTATCCCCCCACTCTACGAAATTCGATCGTTACACAAAACGTGATTGGTTGATTTCGTAGAACGGGCGCTAGAACAGCCAATGCTCTTTTGGTTTGAACGCACCTTTACATAACTATTTATTGTTATTTAAATATATGGCAGCAGTATAACCTAGTCGTAACACTCCTTTGTAGCTTATTAAGACAATATTTGCTGTTGGTAAGTACAGTTAGTTTTAGAAATACTACTTGTCGTATTTCCGTTCCGATATTGTTTCGGATAATATTATGCATAAGAAATACGTGAGTTTGCATATTTTATAACGCGATCTCTGACTCTATATTGACTATTCAATAACTTTAATTTCATTATTAAATTTACTAATGTACCCTCAAATTGCTTTAAAGAGTTTAAAGCACATGTACATATAAGAATGCGGTTAGTGCCTAGCGTAGGTAACATTTTAAATGGTAGATATTTTTTATTAATTGTAAGTAGTAGGTAAATATTATTTCTAATTTAAAAAAAAATAAAAAACGTTTTACCATATACTAGAGCATGGTAGAAAACAGAAAAAATGCGCTGGCAACCCGATTAGACGTTTTGGTACCTAAGTACTGTTTTCGACTTTCGTAACTTTCGTAATAGTACGGTCAAATCGTACATAATTTTACCCTAAACTCGCAAATCAAGTAGTATCGCTGCATTTTTGGTATGTTGTTTAGACACCATAGGACAGTATAAAACCATATTTTGCAAGCAAAAAAAATTTGTGCTAGCTGGGTAGTACGTGAAAAACTGCGAAATTTCCGGCCATTTTTTAGTTTCTGATTTTTATTTAAAAACCTTTCGTTTTTTGATATCATATGTAAATAAACGTTTAAAGACTAATAAATTTCCAACTTGTTGAGCTAACATGCATTACCGTAGGTCTTATAGTTTTAGAGATTCGAGACTTTAAAAAGTACCCCTTTTTGTAAACTAGATAAAATTTTGTGTTTTGCTAACGTTTTCGACTTAATATCGCCTCACCTAATTATGCTACGAAAAACATGCAATAATGACCTTATAGCGCACTTAATATTCTTTAATTTAAGGGGAAAATTAGGTCTGTGAACTTTGTAGTTGAAAGTATAAACCCGAAATTCCAAAGGCAGGAGGCCCGCTATCTAAGTTTTTCATACAAATTGCAAGTCGAGTTGCAAAGCTGCAATTTTGGTATATTATAAAGGCCTTATAGATATATACGAAAATGAATACTAAAAGGAAAACAAAACAATAATTTGGGCATAGGACGTAATAAACTGAAAAAAAATCGCACTTTTTTTAGTTTTTGACTTTTAACTAAAAATCTATTATCTTTTTGATACTAATTGCTATAAAACTAAGAAAGAACATTAAATTTGAAAGGATTTGAGCTACGTTGCATCACCGTAAGTTACATATATTTTGAG
>JALPQI010001406.1:0-135211 GCA_025490895.1 Thaumatotibia leucotreta | reverse complement strand
CAAATTTACCACTTTTATGAGTGGCCGCCAAAATTTAAAAACGACGCCAACTTTACCCAAACCCCTTTGAGTATTTTCCAGTGTTAATGTGTAGTTACAAAGTAAAGCCCGGGGTAAAAAATGGGATTTATGCCAAATTTTTAGCAGCCCTGCCTTTATATAGCGTCGCTTAGTTACCAACACAAACATCTATTGAGCATACCCTAGGACTAAGCCGATTAGCGTAAGAATATCCCAACATATAAAAATAATAACTAATACAAAATTATCTTCTATTTTGTGCCCAAGTTTCGTTTATGTAACAACCAAATTTTGAAAGTGAGCTTCACCTTATTATTGATCATAATCAACCCCTCGTCTTAAAAGCTAAATTAATAATTCATTATATCCATGCGTTTGGAGGTAAGGGAAGTTTTAATCTGGCCTCGAACCCTCGAGGTAATCAAGATGGAAGCAATTTATTAACTTACTTTAGAGATTTGTCACTTGTTCTCTCAAAATATTTTTAAACCGAATTTCAAACCTAGGACCTCCAACCTCCGACCAAGGAGCTTCGTTGGCAGCTTCACTATCAACTAAACTATGCAAACTGTTAATACATACAGATGTAGAGCAATATCTTTTTCTTTTATATTTTCATGGAAGCGTCCCAATTTCTTTTTCTTTCTCAATTCCATCATCAGCCTATGATAGTCCACTGCTGGACTTCGGCCTCTCCTATTGACTATACGTATAAACGCATTAGAATGCCCATAATCGCCACGCTGGGCAAGCTGATTGGCGATTGCAGTAATGTGTCCACTTTGATGACGCTGCTCCATCATCAATCTTTTATCAAATAATGGTCAGTGACCATTCAATCCCTTAGTCGACTTTTACGACCACCCGAGGAGTTGGGGTGGTGACAAATGTATTCTTACTGCCGTCACTACAGGGCAAATTAACTTTAGTACAATTAATATTTTCATTGTGACACCAATATGGATTTGGAGGTTTCCTTGGAATAGGTACTACATTGTACCTACCTGAATTCGGTGTAGATATTTACTTAATAATGTGATATTATGTAACTAGATAATTGTATAAATATTATTTTCGCTGGTTGGTGACGGCAGGGACAGACCAAGGAACAGTATTTTGTGTCAAATAAATACATAAATAATGCCCTCGCCTGCATTGGAACTTGGAACCTCCAGCTTCGTAGGCAGCGTCACTACCAACTTCGCTACAGGGGTTAGCAAATTAATTCGTAAAAAATAACTACCTCTCAGTAGAAAATCGATAGTTCCTTAATTAGAAATCCTGCAAACGATAAAAGTCCAGTAAAGACCAATCACATTGACGAACTAATTAATGAAGGTCCTTCATTCAATAAAGACAAAAGAGTCGGTCGAAGTTGAAACGTTAAATCCAAAAAATCCCGCTGTCTGTGAACTCCGACAAAAATTGGATTAAGTCCGAAATCCACTTTGAATTTGAATTGCGTAACAGAAAACTTTAAAATTGCCATTGTGTACCCAAATTAAACTTTTGCCACAGTTCAAGTTTTCAATGATAACATTTTACATCTGAGCTCTTTCTTGGAAGGAATTGAAAAGTTCGCCCGCGGAGCGCCTGTATGAATATAATTTGCAAGTTGCATTAAAATATTATGTGTGTTGGTATTAACACCAGTGACGAAGACGACATGTGATTTATTTAGGAAGCTAAACTAGAACATTAGGTATCATAATAAAAACAAGCAAAGAAAACAGACCTAATTATAGCGTCAATGACATGCTGTCACTCAGCATGTGTCAGAGTATCTTTTAGATACCCAGACGCTGGTGAAAGCACCAAGTTTTTATACCAAGCAACATACATACTTTACGACATTTTTCACTTGTCTTATTGTATGTATCACATACAATTTTATTAAGTAGTGACAAAATGTCAAAATGGCAGATAAACATGATTTAGATTTGTGAATCATGTCATTTATAATTTTGTTTTCAAATAGGCACGTACCGAATACTGCTTCAAAAAGTGTACTAAAGTAAATATTTTGTAAAGGTTCTTTCCTATTAAGGTATTCAGATAAACGACTAAAAGATAACATTTTCTTTCAACCACATTAAACATAAAGATTACCCTATTTCTTGAAACATTTACTGTGCCGTTGAAAAAATTACAAAAAAATTCAAGAATAATATCTTCTTTGGCGCAATAAAGACCAAAGTAAATGAGTTCGTTATTTTCTACCGCCGATCGCCGAGCCAAGATAAAAATCTTTTATCCGTTGAATGGGATATTTGTTTGTACCATAATTCCAAAGATTTTTTACATAATTACCGACAATTTTCCCCGGGGCTGGAACCCGACTTCGAAAGATGAAACGAGTCGGTTTTCATAGAAGAGGAGCATTATTGATTTTTCAGGCCAGACATACTGAAAGTTAATAAAATGTCAATCTGATTCAATATGTTACGTGCTTAATAATTATGATTATTATACATTTAAAACAAAATTGAGCATGAGGATGTTACCCTATAATCTCAATATACAAACAAATGAGTGTAATAGAAACAAATGTACAAAAATGTTGGCAAAGTAAAAAATATTAATAATGTATCTGCAGAAAAATATGTACAGATATAATTTATATTGAAACGTAAATTATAGTGATAAGCAACAATAATACAATAAAGTACAAGCCAAAATGTTTGCCGCTCGGCAGCATTGGATTGTTAGCACAAAGATGTACGATTTACTGACATTTCTATTTATTTTGTCCATGCTCCACTAAGACTATAATTTTCAAAGCTACATTTACAAATCCAAACAACATTTCCAAAGTTTGAATACGGCTCATGGAGTTCATAAATTATGAAAAACGGTAATTAGATGTTTGAAGGGTTTTTACCAGAAAATATAAGAAAAAATCTTCAATAACGTTTAATAAGATCCTGACCTTAATTTAGATCGGGTTGCTGTAAATATTTCGGATATTATAACGTACGTAGTTACCCGCAAAGTAAGTTATTTTAAGAAGCTTATCATGCGTTTAAGACTTACGACTCATGATAGATTATGGACTCTTAATAGGGTCCCAAAAGGAAGTTTTTTTTAAGTGAATACGAACAATCATTTTTAGGGTTCCGTAGCCAAAATGGCAAAAACGGAACCCTTATAGATTCGTCATGTCCGTCTGTCCGTCTGTCCGTCTGTCACAGCCGATTTACTCGGAAACTATAAATGCTACAGAAACGAAATTTGGTAAGAATATGTGTTGTATGAACCGCTACAAGATTATGATACTAAATTGTAAAAAAAAACCATTGGGGTGGGGGCCCTCCATACATGTAACTGAGGGATAGAAAAAAATTTTTAGTTGTATATAAGCGTGTGGGGTATTAATAGAAAGGTCTTTGAAAATGATATGAAGGTTTACAAATCTTATTTTTATTTAAGCAAATCGTTTTCGAGATATCAGCTATCAAAGTCTGAAAAATGTGTCCCCCCCCCTCTATTTTTTAAACTACGCGATATAAAATTCTAAAAAAAATATATGTTATGCACATTAATAAACTCTATCAACGATTTTTGGTTTGATTCAATTATCTCCTATAGTTTTTGAGGTAGGTTGATTTAACTGTATTTTTTTAATAATAAATTGATAATGGTACGGAACCCTTTGCGCGCGAGTTCGACTCGCACTTGGCCGGTTTTTATTGAATAACTACGGAACACGACACTGAGTATGGCCCGATATGCTTTTGGCCGGTTTTTATTTTAGTTTCTATATCCAATCTCTAAACGCTTATTTGCAGTAGAACCAGCAGGCCTAACCAACATGCCATCCTGCAATCGTATACGATAAGCGATAAGTCACGTGACCATAATAATGTATGAGAATGGTCACGTGACTTTTTTTACGAATCTTTCATTCTCACACATTTATTACTTGTCGCTTATCGTATAGGACTGCAGGGGGCTTATGATGGTCGTGCTGTTAACTTGACAAACGGCATTTTATCGTGCATTTTGATTTCCATACTATGGTTGTTGTCATATTCTACCGGATTTTGACTATTGATAAGCGACGTGATTTGTATACGATGGTCGTATCTGTCACTGCCAGTGCTGCCAGATTATTTACCTTTGAAAACATCAAAGCATTTCTATCGCAGGGCTGCCAGATTGTAAAATTGTTTTTTTTTTTTTATAGTTAGGTTGCTTAGTTTATCCTGTTTTTATAATCGAATTGGTACGTAAAGAGAAAATTTTAAATTGTTGACTGATTATACTGTGTCCAGCAATCTCTCTCAGTAGATGAAATTACACTAAAAACCTACCAAGACCACAAATTATTAAATAAATTCATATTTTATGTCTAATTACTTATTTTTTCTTCATAATTACAATTATACCTAATTCTTCATAATTACAACAAACAATCCTACCTAATAATCTTTCTACAAGAAGAATAATAAATAAGTTGGTAGTAATAAATAAGAGGGAAGAACTTGAATAAGTTTTTGAAGAGAAGAAAAAATACGTGAGTACAAGCTAAATTTGCAATTGCGAATATTGAAAATGCTTAAGATTATCACTTTCTATTTTGTCATTATCGCCAATAAAAAAAATATCAACGTAACCATCCCGTGGAAAATTCAAGACGGCATCAATTTTGTCATTGAATAAAGAAAAAATATTTGAGCGGTTTCACACGACGAGTTTTTTTTTTGCCTGACGACCGAGGGGCCGCACATAGTGTGCCACTAAGAGGGATAGACATAGTCACTTACTACTAAGAAGATACTTGTGTGTGTGGCACTTAGACTTAGCATCTAACACACACACACACACACAAAAAATAGTGGCAGTGATAAGGACGGACGATTATCGTTCCTTTTCACTTCCACTAGTAAAAAGTTTCATAAGACCATCCCTTTCGTTCTTGCTATTATTATTACGTTGTCAAATCCATATCCATATTCTAAATCCATGCTGACGACCTACTGTGATGAAGCCTTAGGCCGGCCTTATACATCCGGAATCAAAGTAGGGTATTTGACAACATTAAAAATATACCCCAAAATGTGGTCATCCTATTAGAAAATAGCATAATTTATACTACATTTCACTTAGTTTTAGGAAAAAATATGCCTATTTGTAGCATATTTCACCAAAATAAATTTAATATTTTTTGAAAAATTATCTGTGACAGCCAACGCCCTATGATTGGTCAGCGTTCCTGTGACGTCAGTTGCAAGTAAACATTGCTTATGCATTGCTTCCTTAACAGAGTGTAGTTCGTGTTTTGAGATATTATTGTTTAATTCGATCTTTGTGCTAATTCTAAAGACTTTTCTAATAAATATATATCTTCCGGTGTAAATATTCGTGTGGTATCTGAAAATGGAGGCAAATTTTGTGCGAGCGGACAGCAGCAACCTACCTAAAATAGATGCATTTATGATTGCATAAAGATAACGTTGATTACTATGCTGCGGAACTTAAAAATGTAAAAACTGTAAGTACCCTATCTATACTAATTATTTATTTGTATATAAATGTATAAATATAATAAGACAAGTTCGGAGGTTTTGTATGAGCTAATTTTAGGTTATGTTAATGTAATTTCTTTTTGTCCTAATTTTTGCCTTTGTATCACAGGTCAGCAAGAGGATCATATGGCGACGATGCGATTGGTTATGTCCAACTACACCGGGAAAATGGAATGTGCACAGTCAAATGTAAGATGTGCCCTGAGCACAAAGTACGAGCCAATGCATACAATGTGACTTTGATTGTAAACGAACGTGACTGCGAAATTATTAGTTGTCAGTGTCATGATTGTGCTGCCTCAGCTGGAGGATGTAAGCATGCAGTTGCTTTTTTAATGTGGGTCCACCGTCGGTCTGAGGAGCCTTCATATACTTCTGTAGAGTGCTATTGGAAAAAATCGACTTTGTCGAAAGTAGGGACTACTCTAAAGTATATCAAAGTGCAGCAAATGAGTCAAAAGGAAATACCTCATAGACCCAAGTGATCCAGCATTATACAATGAATTTATTTCTGAAGCTAAAAGGAGGAAGATTGAGAACTGTGAATTGCTAAAGTATCAAGTCGATTATATTATAAGCATTCTGGAATTATGCAGTACTCATTGCACTGCTTTATGATAGATCAATCTGAAGATATTAAAGTAGATGTTGACAGAATTGTAGGCTTGATGAAAAAAAATTCACTGCAGCAGCAATAAATACCATAGAAGAAGCCACAAGGAAGCAAAACAGAAGCAGCTTGTGATATGAGATGCGGTACGGCCGTATCACAGCATCAAAGGCACATGAAGTGAGTGTGTGCCATACACCAGACGGTTCGTTGGTGGCTATACCATAATGGGTGCAAAAGTAACAGATACTGCTGCAATGAAGAGAGGTAGAAATTTAGAACTCTCTGTCAGAAATACGGTCAGCAAAACCTTAAAAAAGAAAATCAATTCATGTGGGCTTTATGTGTGCAAAGAGCATCCCATGATTGCGGCATCTCCTGACGGTGTAACAAAAGATGCTATCATACAAATTAAATGCCCTACTAAAGCAAAATCCAAAGATAATTATTTGAAAAATGGAGTCATTACAGCTAAATGTAAGGCACAGGTACAGCTGCAAATGTATGCAACTGGTGTCAAAAAATGCTATTTTTGTGTTGCTGATAGCCAATTTGAAAAAACAAAGAAAGTAGACATTGTGTTAGTGAATTATGACAGTGAATATGTTATTTTTTATTTTATTTTATAGCCTTTACTTAACAACTACAATAATAATTTTTTTTAAGTCAATCTAGGATATATTCAATAATAATTGATAACATAAATATATATATTTTAGACATTGGCATAGTCGTCTTGCCCTCCGGCATAGGCCTCCTCTAAAGATTTCCACTCTTTCCTGTCCATAGCGGTTCTTCTCCAATATGTTATTAAGTTACTACAAAAGTTAACTGTTTCTTGGAAAAAACATAATATTTATCCCATTTTGTGTAGCAGCACCAATGTGTGATAATATAATGAAATAAAAAACAATTTCATGCTTCTTATTATTTTTATTTTATATTTCCTCTTTTGCATGTAAGCAACAAGTAAACAGTTTCACAACCCCTACAGATAATGAATACTTTCTGACAACATGATATTAATATTATACATTAGATTGAGACATTAATTACCGAACATGCATACTATATATTTTTAATGACAATAATGATCAAATAATCATAATACCATGTTACATTATTTAATAAGAGAATTCTGCAAGTTTATAAGACCACATGCAATGATAATGATATGATCAAGAACATGACGTAAGTTAGTATTTATCACTGCATGTTGTTTTAGCATAGGTACTAAATTCTCTTAAACGCCTAATCACGCGTTTAATCAAAATTCGTTAACTAGCAAATAGCAATTATCTTGGTTTGTCGAACTTCAGTTTTAGATAACTTTTCACCAGCTTTTACACTTGGTGGCCTTAAGAGTTTTATGCCTGAAATGCATGTTCAAGGTGTTTGAAGCCTCTGTCTGCTAATATACAACTTCCTTCTTGTAATCCATCAAGGAAGTTACAGTTCTCTACTATGACAACATCACTTGTTCTGTCCCCAAATCCTTGAAAAGTAAAATTAATCAAACCATTAGGTGTACAATATTACAATATATTAAATACTTTACAGTATTTCCCTTTTTATACTCTGACCATGACAGTGCCTGATGAACAACATTTGTGGCTGCGCACATGGAAAGGTACCTAGTCACGGCATTTAGTTACAGAGTTACATGAGTTTTTGTCGAAGCGGGTGAAAAAGTGCCAAAATGGGTTTGTACTATAATTGGGTTATTTACATCCTAAGGAACACGTGTGGATATCAGTAAAATTATGTTTTTTTAGTATATTTCTCCGACCATAAAGTTTAGTACTCAGGGTACCCTGTCACGTCATGTCTTAAAAGCGTTTAAAATTTGAATTATTTTGTCAATATTTCCGTCGCGGGTAGTCAAATGCCTCTTTCTAACAAGGAAGGGTACCCAACTGTCCGACTCCGATTTGATTCATTTTGATATATGTTATAGAGTAGTCTAAAATAACGGACATTTTTATAAATAAAAATATATTGATTTCTGCAATAATTGTACCAAATAACATTTTGATACAAATATTTTTTGCGTTATAGGTACTAAAATTTAATGATTTGAAATTTATTGATAAAAAAAAATGCTTTAACGTTATTTCGATGACACCATTTTGGCACACTATGCTGAATATAGTTAAATTATGTGATAAATCATCGATATACACATAATTTTGTAGCTTTTTAATATTATAAATGACCTTTTTTGCAATTGTTAAAAAGTGCGGTAATTATTAAATTTATTGTTGATTATGGAATTTATTTCATTCAATTATTCCAAAATGCCTTAGAATATGTAACTACGATAAGAAACTAACAGTTTAAATCTCATTATATCATGAATTGGGTATAATGAACACTTTCGTATTTCTTTCGCCCTTGCATGTTTAACCTAAGAAATCCGAATGTTTCCATCAGCCACATTTGTGGCTGCGGACAGGGAAAGGTACCTAGTTGCGGGTATTGAGTTACGCATATTTCCAAAAAGGAGATTAAATTTTCTATCAATAAAACAAAGAATCATGACTCTAGGTTGAACCACTATTTTTATATAAATTCTTGAATTTGCGACTTCCGAAATGCACAAGTTGAGAAAATTGCATTAAAAGTTTATAATGCCAAAAAACGCACTTCTACTTCGAAGTTACGTAGTGAAGGGTATACTTATAATCTTTGGAAGTTGAAGAATTATGATAAAGGTTAATTGTTTAAAAATACATGTTAATTATTTATATTTCAAAGGTTGAACATGCAAGGGCGAAAGAAACACGAAAGTGTTCATTATACCCAATTCATAATATAATGAGATTAAAACTGTTAGTTTCTCATCGTAGTTACATATTCTAAGGCCTTTTGGGATAATTGAATAAAATAAATTCCATAATTAACAATAAATTTAATAATTACCGCACTTTTTAACAATTACATAAAAGATCACTTATAAAATTAAAAATCAACAAACTTGATTAAAGATTGATGATGGGCAGCAGCGTCATCATAGTGGACACATTACTGCGATCGCCAATCCGCTTACCCAGCGTGGCGATTATGGGCATTTACCTCCTAATGCGTCTATACGCATAGTTAATAGGAGAGGCCTACGTCCAGCAATGGACTATCAAACTATCATAGGCTGATGATGATGATAATTATGATGATGATGAATAAAATTATTACCTATATTTAGAGAAACACCTCGTAACGTGACCTTGGTGTGGTTTTAGTAGGAGAAATATACTTCGCTACCCGGCCCTTCGCTAGCTCTCCGGCTTTGCTTGGCAAACGTATTTTATTTATATTAATGTAAATAGTTATGATACTTATGATTCTACGTTCAATACAAGAGTTACGTAAATAAGTTTAACCCATATATGCCCAGAACTAGTTATTGAGATGAACTCTATGATGTATAGCATACAGTTTATTTTCAATGGGTCGATATTGGGCATATATGGGTACCTAATGTCTTCTTTTAAAAAACATTTGATAAATATTGGTTTTATGATTTAAATCATTTTGCTATAGGCCGATCTATGTTAGAAAGAGGCATTTGACTACCCGCAACGGATATATTGACAAAATTATTCAAATTTTAAACGCTTTAAGACATAGCGTGACAAGGTACCCTGAGTACTAAACTTTATAGTTGAGAAATATACTAAAAAACATAATTTTACTGATATTCTTGTATACACGTGTTCCTTAGGATGTAAATAACCCAATTATAGCACAAACCCATTTTGGCACTTTTTCACCCGCTTCGACAAAACCTCATGTAACTCTGTAACTAAATGCCGTGACTAGGTACCTTTCCCTGTGCGCAGCCACATTTGATGATTTTTGTATGTCAATTTCTAAGCAATCTATAATACAGCTGACATTGTGGTAGCGATGCCTAAATGCAATAGGAAGGTTCTTTTTTATTAATTTTTTATCTAAGTTTATAATGAATAGTTTTAAATAACTACTTATTAATCTTATTATTGGAATGTTTACTAAATATAATCTGCTAGCATAAGATAAGGATATTTCAAAATTATCCTCTAGTTCAGAAAATGTGGTATTCATTCTAATTTTTTTCAAGCATAGTAAAATGTGTTCTATTTTTATATTTGTTAATTTATGCAATAGCTGAATAATAAAGTAACATTCTTTGGAAATACCAATATACAACACAGGCTTCCTTTCAATTAAACGCACAGTATTTACACGGCACTGTAATTGTTCAATATGCTCATTATTTTCTATGACATTACTGTCCGAATCAGTATCTCTTGATGATGAAGTAGGTACAAAAGGTGATAAACAACCACATTCTAAAAAGGAAATATCACTGTCCGATTTTTCTTCTTCTAGAATTTTTCTTTTGCTGCTTGGATTGTGGCTGGGGCTGAAGGAGATGGTTTCACTTGGTATGAAACAGTCTTGAAGGGTGATGTGGCAATAGTTTTATGTTGCCATATTGTTTGAACAGCCTTGCTCCTATTATGAACATTAACTTTTGTTCTTACTTGAATAGATTTCTCTGTAGATATGATAGTATCTGTAATAGTTTCTCTGTCCTGAGTTTTTGGTAATTCTGAAATATAAACACTCAAAATCAGTAACTTTAAAAAATGTGAAATCAACAACATAAATAATATATATAAATGAGACAATCTTATACAAATCAACCTAGTCCTACTGTAGTAAACTCAAAAAAGGTTTTTGTTGTAGGTGCTAGATGATGGTATATAAAATAAATATTATATAAATAAATACTTAAATACACCAAAAACAATCATGACTCAGGAACAAATATTCATGCTCATCCCACAAATAAATGCCCTTAAAGAGATTCAAACCCGAGAACTCCGACTTTGTTGGGTGGGTGACTACCAACTAGGCTATGGAGGATGTCTAAAATATATTGATATATATTTTTTATAATTAATTAATATCATACCTTCAGGCTCCATAATTTCTTGCACCATGTCATCTTTAATATTGATAGTTGTTTGCAGACACTTTGTGACAAGGTCAATTCTTTGTCTTTTAAGAAACACTTCTCGGCAAGGAACAGCATCACTCAGCCGTCTTTTGAGATCCTCTTGACAGTGAAATTAAGTTGGCACAGCCTCATTCATCAGAAGTATCTTCTGACTAAAGCCCATTTTGTACTTCATGTAATTAGTTGTGTCTTTATCCATCTGAAATTAAACTGCATTGTTGAAATACCAACATTATATTTGACAGGACAGTAATCAGAAAACTACAAACAAGATGTGAAAAATCTCAACAATATAATGCTGAAAACAAAATATTTAGTTTTGCAATGTAGGGTCTAAAGAGGTTAGGAATTAAAGATGTTGTTATATTTTGTATACCGATATATTTACCTCCTATTAGGTAGGTACAACGTGAAGTGATACTTACATCAAAGTGATCTTCACACATAAAGACATTTTTGTATGTGATTTAATGGAATTTGGATCTCTTCGAGCTAACTTAAGCCACAGTTTTCGTCTTTTGGGATCCGTTGGTATAGAAACAAACAGTTTCTGTGGACTCTTTATAGAAGTATTTGTACACTGTGGCACTATACACCATTTATACCCCATTTTATTCAACAAATTTGATTTGAAGAAAGTCGATAATAATTACGTACTGTTTACAAACGATATTGACTCTGTTTACTAGTAGGTGACGTCACACCTCCACCACCAAGAGTGGACTCGGCGTATTGTTCTATACATGCAATCAGTTAAACAAATACCATGCATTTTAACGCAGGATAAGTAAACATTATGTTGTCACTCTCTAACTAACGTCTTTTCCCATATGTAGTAAAAGATAACAATACTTCAGTGCTTGCTGCTATGGCAACATTTTGCATTTGACGTGCCTTCAAATGCCTACTGTGGCCGCTCCGCCATATTGTGTTGTGTTACGGTTCTCCGAGGTACAAAAAGTAACGAGTCGTGTTCTTAAAATAAAATAGTGTTTATTTGGAAATTCTACGGATACTTCTTTTTAATTGTGTGGTGTAATCTAGTAACTGGAGTTCGAGGCCAAAGAATCTACGAAAATATTGCCACAACAATGAAATGTTCTTACAATAGTAAATCCTTATTTTCTAAAAACTGACGTTGAGATATGTTATTTATTGATAATTTTAATTCTTTAATTTATAGAAACAATATTATTTACTTATTTTCACGTAAATATAAGATATTTTAATAAAAACTTAACTATCCGCAATTATTAGTAACAAAGTTGGTATTGCGCTGGTGTCACCCCAGGTGTTAATAACATTTGGTACAGCAATTTAACTACACATAATTAAAAGATAGGTATGGTTAAATTACTAAGCAGTATAAGTACTATACTATACTATTATTAAGCAGTTTTAACCCGCAATAAGGCAGGGGTGCCTTATTACGGGTTAACATTATGGGAAAGAAATTTGGAAATGTAAAATGAAAGCATTTTTTGTATTTTATTTTTTATTTGTCTTCTTCATCACTAATCCTCCTGAGTCCTGGGTAAAAATCGAGTGCACTCCCATAAAAGCCGAGAGGCCTTTATGACGCCCAAATAATTTGTAAAAGAAATGCTTAAAATATACCTCTTAGAGTATTATAACCAACTTTGTTCCAACAATAATGTGACAAACTCATTTAAAACCTTAAAATAAGCGACAGTAAGTTCAGGACTCAACACTGATGGTGTTATAAAGGACTCTCGGCTTTTATGGGAGTGTACTCGATTTTTACCCAGGACTCAGGAGGACTTATACTGCTTAGTAATTTAACCATACCTACTGTCTTAACAAATATGGCACGCTGGCGTATGTGTTCACTGGTAATTCAACTTCTTTTTAAAATAGGCTTTGAAACGTTGGCTCTTATCATTTTAAGTTCTTTACAAGAAAATTTTGTCATATCAATGTTAGTTAAGAGAAAAGAAAAGTTTTTAGGTATTTACGTGTTTTTAAGAAAATCCTAGTTGTGACAGCCATATTAAACAAAAAGGCGTACAAACATTACACAGGCATATAATGTTTTTATTAGGAATTATTTTAAATAAATTAATTAAATAATAAAAAGGTTGTGGAAACCTGAAAACTTTATTTGACAATGACATAAGAGACTTTGATGGATTTGACAATAACGCATCTGTCGTAGTTTCGTTGGCCTCGAACTCCAATTACTAGATTAGTGGTGACGGACAAGAAAAGACATAATGCCTGAGTGCAGTGTCGTTGGATGTGGCTTAAGAAAAAAATAAAACCAGAAAAGTTTGTCGTTACACCGGTATGTTTATATTTTAACTGAAATATTCATTATTTTTCTGATGATTTTACTTTATATCTTCTCATTTGGTTAATAATATGACAATGAATAAGATTTGTAATAAATTGTAATATAATAAGGCTTGATTTTCGATATTTTGTACTATATAAATTAGTAGATTTGACGTTTAGTGGTGTATTGTTTTATATCGATGTTATGTGAAGAATCTGATCATTTGAAAGATTTTAACCCTAATTCGCCTCGAATATCATAATGTACAACTGTTTGATCAACACATAATCTCTAAAATCAATGTCATTTTGACAATTACTTCATTGTCTGTATAGCATTTTGTCAGGTTATCACTCTATAATTTTACTCATGATGAATAACAATCAACTTCTATAAATATGAATATACTTTGAAAACCTGAGTCCTGTAAGCATATTTACCAAGGTTGTAAATTTCATAATTTTTTTCAGGTTACCAAAATTTGAATATATGAGGAAAAGAAGCAATCGGAACAGAAAATATAAGGCCAAATGTTAAAGACATCTCTGAAACCAAGCCGAATCCAGGAAATTTTATATAACATTAAAGACTCTAAATATGGTCAGGAATCCAGCATTAAAATCTTTTGGTTTCCTTACGAGCACCCTGTATATGACATCCATGGTCAGTAACAATAATTTAGATAGGTACATTTGTTTAAATTTAATTTAATTTCCTGAACTACAAAAAAAAATATTTTTGCTAACTGCACTATGGATGTCTATGCATAATTTAATTAAAAAGCAAGGCATTATGTATTCAAAATAAGGTTTATTCAGTTTGCCTTAACAGGCAGAAGTTAACAAGATCAAAATGTACTAAAATCTAATTAGTTGTTTTTAATTTCAGAATTTGAAGCCAGAATCTGCACAGCTGACAGCTGATATAACTGCTGTAGAGATTCAATACAGGGAACAACAAAATCCTGTTGGAAAATGCAGGGAGCATGAGAATGTCATGAACCGAGTCAATAATTCTACGAGTATCATTGTGATAGTTTTATTGCATTCATTGGATTGTTATATTTTTTGACTTTCAATATATTTTTATTACATGCAAGTTTCTTTGATTGCCTATTCAATCCCCTTAGAGGATTTAACCAACTAGAGTGACTTTTAACATGGTTTCTTTTTACCAAAAGCATATGAGCAATGTATGACTGTTTATTCTGTCCTAATCTAAAAATTAACAAACGCCCGTTTTTTATTTTGCTCTATTTATATTTTTCTTTGACACAAGCAAGTAACGCATTAGCTAAAATATAACATATGCTTATAAATATTGGATGTCATATACCAAAGATAAAACGACCAAGATCACCAACGACCGAGGTGTGATGATTACATTATTAAACTATTCTTAGTTTAAACAAATGATTATTCAGATTGTATTTGTATGTATTTATTAAATTGCCTTATATTTACCTAAATCAGTTTGTATATTTTGCAATTGTTAATCAAACACTATGCAATGATATAGTGGTAGGTCATCGTGTACTAGGCCGGTTCATTGAATACCTAGTACCGGTTCAATCTGTACCAGAGATTGTACAGTCGAGTGCATTAATATATAGACACATTTGTAAGGGATCAGTATGGAGAAGTGTATATATATTAATGCCCTTGACTGTACACAATGAGCCATTTCTCATCTGTTAAAAACCTAAATTATCTCTGCTTCTATTGGGTTTTAATAAAAAATTATAATGCAAATTTAAAGCTAGATAAATAACAAAAGCATTTGTTATTTATCTAAAAAAATGCCCATTGGACTTATATTGACTGAATTATTAAAATTAAAATTTATGGTGGCTCATTGTTGACAACCTCACCCTATATTTTTTTGACGTCAAAATCAAAATAAACCAAATTTTGCCAGTAATATTAGTCACTTTTAAGGCGTCTTTTGTATACATATCTCTATTTCATAAAATAAGGTACTATCATACGTTTACTTATACCTATTTCAAACATGAACCGGCAGCAAATGGCAAGAGTTATTTTCAATTAAGGGGAAAAAAACGATTATTAGTGTGATAAAACCTTTGTTACACAGTACACTGTTGAAAACAAAGAATTATTTAAGTTTCTCTTTAGACAATTAAAATGGGTTATTCCCACCTGTTACCACCAACTTGACACCAGTGGTAACAACAGGGAATTTTTTTCCCACCTGTTACCACCAGAGTACTTGGTGGTAACTACTGGGAAAAATAATTCCCAGTAGTTACCACCAATCACTTTAGTGGTAACTACTGGGAAAAATAAATCCCAGTTGTTACCACCAAGTACTTTACTAGTAATGTGCTTGTTTTTAATAGAATATACACAAAATACTTTGCCAGTTATTAATAAGGAGCTAATTTTATGAATATTACTTTATTTATAAAATATCTTATTAACCATCGATTTTTACTAAAAATGAATACAGTGCTTGCGTGAGAACTATTTATTTATTCTTAAATTTCCCTTTTGTTACTATATTTTTGTTAATAAATGATTAAGTCTAAAATGAATACATTTTGAAAATATTTTTTAAACTTTTTTTAAAAATATGTTATCAGTAGTACCTACTCTGAATCTGAACCAAATTATTAAGAACTACTGACTTGATTATCACAGGGGCAGGTAAAAAGGGATGACGGGTGACCGGCTCGTAGGAGGGATAACTTTCATTTTTCATCATGTTGTTTTAACGGATTACGAATCTCAATCCTTTTTTAAGATTATTATAACTACTACAAGGTTTTAGGTACTTACACGAAAAATTAAATATTGAAATATTCTTGTTTTGAATAAAAAAAACAGTGTAATTCGTCTTTATTTGTAGTATAACATTTTATAATAATTATAGTCTCTGGAAATTGTTACCATTGTATAACAAAATTTATGGCTACTAGGTATCCTATTGCAATAGGACTACTAAATATTAACTTAGTGGTAACTACTGGGAAAAAGAATTCCCACAAGTTACCACCTATTAGTTTAGTGGTAACAGTTGGGAATTTTAATTCCCAGTTGTTCCCAGTGGTAACAGGTGGGAAAAAAATTCCCAGTTGTTACCACTGGTGTCAAATTTATGGCTACTAGGTATCCTATTGCAATAGGACTACTAAATATTAACTTAGTGGTAACTACTGGGAAAAAGAATTTCCAGTAGTTACCACCTATTAGTTTAGTGGTAACAGTTGGGAATTTTAATTCCCAGTTGTTCCCAGTGGTAACAGGTGGGAAAAAAATTCCCAGTTGTTACCACTGGTGTCAAGTTGGTGGTAACAGGTGGGAATAACCCAATAAAATTAGGAATCAACTAAAGTCTATGACCAAAAACACCAATTTCATAGGTAATGACCCAATATTAATACAAATGTGTAATCACAGTAAGTACCTATCATAGTGGCTAGGTTTCATGACATGCTTATTGATTTAGAAGATAAATATACAAAAACTCTAATTTAACATGAAAGTAAAAACATTTTGAAATTCTCTCAATACCATGAATGCATGTATGACTATAAATTTACAATATCAGTCCTAATTCTTCAATTAAATAATCTTGACTTAAAAATGTAATATCATAATTAACTTAATTTCATAACTTGCACCTTTCATTTAGAAAATATGAAACATATGGAAAAGTTGAAGCATTTTATGGTATGTAAGTGTGCTTTCTATAGATTACCGTTAATTGACTGACATACATTTAGTATACTACCTATTATTTATTATTAATCTCCTTCAGGATGTCATTTTGTTTAGTTATTTTTTCATGCATGTAGCATTGTCTTTTTACTTCTACTTTTTCTGTCAGCAGTGTTTTCATATTCATTTTATTTCATCACTTGCGGCGTTGAGGTAATATTTCTGGATTATTTTGTTTCATTGTCGTCAGCTAGAATATTAAAACAACTAGTTAATAATCTGTATCAATATTGAGTATTATTTACCTACATTAGAATATATTATTGAGCGAATTTATTTACCAATTTGATAAACAACTGGCATCATTTCCACTACCTTCTGGTTCCTGTCTTGAGTTAAGTTGTATTGTGGACAGTAAGCAACAATACACAGGGTGGCCAAAAAAGAAATGCATAACCCATAACCATTGCCAGTGAGGTTTTGGGACGCAGAGTAGATGGCCTAGCCAATTTGTTTGGAAATTAATTTAGGTTGAGGAACCTGTAGTACCTAGTAAGTAAGTAGTACTTAATAGTAGCACCTTTGTTAGTAGTTTATTTTAATTAAAAATAATGATTGAGCCTTCTAAAACTGTCAAAAAGCCCCTTGGGGGTCTATTTTGAGTCCCAAAAGCTCACAGGCAACAGAAATACATTATTTAAAACAACCAACCAATGAACAAATATTTGTGATAAACAAACAGAAAAATGTTCTCGCAGGGATTCTAGCTTAAACTTCCAACTTTCTAGGCAGGGTCCCTATCACTTAGGCTACGGAGGTTGACAAAAATAATAAATGGTGAAGGTAAAAAAAGGTAAACGAATTACTATTATAGTTTTACCACAAAGTGTGAGTGATCCGTCAGGATAATAAGGCAGGATATATTACAGGCCAAGCCATGGCTCAAATATTCGCTTGCTCCAGTGAGTGGCCATCAGTTCTTCGGGCGTTTTGTCCAGCCCACTTGCACTCTGAGATTTTCTGAGCTACGTCGGTGACTTTAGTTTCACGTATACCTATCTTCATTCATAATTCGATCTCATGGAGAACCTCCCAAGCATTGCCCGTTCCATCGCTCGTTGAGTGTGCTTACAAGAAACTACTACACAGAATACACTAGTCTTACTAGAGAGAACGTACTAGCTTTTGAATCAACGTGTAATTATTAGTATTCTCACTAAAAACTAATGAACATATAATTATTATTAAAAAAAAACCCACGATACTGCTTATCGGCCACTTCAAGCAGCCCGACAAAATTGTCAAGTTAACTTGAAATTTGATCACTTTGATGGTTTATTAAACGTCAGATTATCCGGTCAAGAATTCACGTGCGTCGATGAGATCCGTCACTCAAAGTAAACGCCGCCAATTTCAAAATTATGGTACTAAAAGTTAAATTTTTAACAAAAATACAATTTGTTTTAGTTGTCAACGGTAAATATGCGATCATCATAAGCTCCAGCGAGGCCCCAATCCAACCAAAATCGTCTAAAACTTTAATAAAGCACAATTGTAGTTGATGCCAAACTGTCATTGTCAAATCATCCGCACGATTATTGTATCTGTGCCCGCAACCATGTTCTGTCCGTCACTGAATGTAGAGAATTGGATAGACAATGACAATTTGGTAAACGATATAACCATCATAAGCCCCCAGAATGGGCTTGTTATGCCTTAAATTGCCTAATCGGCCAACAGGCATGTATATTAATTCAGCTTATTCACGATTCCCGTTCAATTCGGTCAAAGGCTCAATTGAAAGCGTAGTCAAAAGCCGACGGCAAATATAATCACGGCTTTTGGTGTTCAGTTCCAACAATACATAAGGCTCATTAAGCAATATTAGTTGCCACCTCATTAGTGAACTTGATAAATCGAATTCTATTTTAAGCTATGTGATATTCGATAAGACACACCAGTAGGTTTATGATGGTACTGTGTTGAATCGTTTGTCTTTTTTTTATATGACAAAGGTAGACAACTGAGCTCTCAGCCCACTTGATGGAAAGCAGGAACTAAGAACATAGTGATCAGAAAATCGCCTATGCGCTGCCTACCCTGAGGACTTAAATGGATTGCCTCTATCAATGCCAGAAATTACACCGGCTATTTTACCCCCAAATCGAAACACAGCAGTGCAAACACTGCTATTTAGCGGCAGGTTAACGGGTAAGACGGTGGTAGCTATCCGGGCGGACCCTGAACGAGGTCCTACCACCAGCAAATGTTGTTATTGTCGTCAGGTTCTAACAAGTATGCAAATGCGAAAGAGACGAGTGGCAAGATAAACGTGTTTGACCATCATAAGCCGCCTGACATACATACAAGGAAGTAAAAAAATATATTAATTGAATCAGGCTTCACTTTGCGGAAGTCCATATTAAAAGATGAATATTATCTTGCTAAGCCGCGGAAAAAAACATTATAAGTGAATTAGTGTAACCCGCTATAATTACTTACGCTATAAGTAATAACTATAACAACCCACCATCAATAACATTATACTCGACACGCGATTTGTGTATCCACGAGGCATCATCAGGAGGTGATGATGTTGTTGGTCTAAATGTCCGTCAACACAATAGGACGAAAACCAACTAAATTTCACAAGAATTGGTTAGCATGAGAAGGAAGCCTCCCAATTTAATTGGAGGATGTAATTGGCGACATTTGTTTGTTGATATTTTGCTGATATGATAATATAATTGTGAAAATGCATTTTAAATACATTGGCGTAGGTAAAAGATATAGTACAAGTAAAATTAGTAAAAATGTAGGTAATTTTGCTATGGCGTCTGAATCCAATCTAAAGTACTAATCGTCGGTTGACAACCAAAACTCACTATAAGAACTGTCACTACTCTTAGCAAACTCATATGTCAGTATTGAATCACAACTGAGATACAATCTCTATTTCAAGTAGGTATTTATTACTTAGTGAGTTTTGTTTGTCAACCGACGTAATGATATGTGTTTATATAAAGTATTGTGTGCAACCATAAGCAATTAGGCATAAAACACTCGTGTGAACCTATTATGAAACTCGCTACGCTCGTTTCATAAAAAAACACTCGTGTTTTGATGCATCTCATTACGTACGGTTGCATAAACTACTATTTCCTCACAGAATTATGTACCTGAGGGAACAACAATCAATTTACACTATAACAACTATTATACTACCACAAGCAAGTCAAATGTATCAGACATCCCATATTATTCAATTAAGTACCTTGAAAAGTTTAAACTATCTCGTTGAAAAGCCTAATCGTAACATGTCTCTAGAGATGTAAAATGGCCTCTAAAACGCCTACGATCGCCCACCGACACGTCCTAAAGTTAAATTGCACTAATTTGTGCACCTTATTGCGAGGCCACTTCGTTTGAAAGCCATTGCACAGGGTTTTAGTGATGTGGCTGTATAGCGCTATCGACTTTTTAAAGTTTGAGAAGACTAAATAGTACAAAGGAAATTATTATGTTAAGGGTACGGCTCCGCTCCGGTGCTGTGCAAAATTGACCAATTACATTCTTCAAATTCGAATTCAGAACACTGTGATGCGGTCTCATTGGCCGAGCTCCCACAGCAGCTCCGCTCCGCTCCGCGCCAGTGGAGCCGCACCGTAAGCATTTTCATTTATATTTTCATTTAGTAACACTATAATAAATATTGGATGTCATACACCAAAAATAACATGACGAGTTTACCAACGTCATCCCCACCTTCGAAGTTAGTCAACTCGGTATTTTTCTTTGGAATATTTCCATCTAAATCTTTGAAATACTAATATTATTCTTCTATTTAGTAGTATTTGTACACTTATAAAAAACGGGCATTATTATTTATGGTATAATATACTGAGAATCAAATCGGCATAGTAAACTCGATGCTTTTAAGTAACTAAATATAGAAAACATGAAGGTATCGTTAAACCACCAAACTATAGTCCAAACGCTCCCAACAATGGTCCAAATTTAATCAATTATCTTCCATTAGGAGTAATTGTAGTATGAATTGTAAAAAAACTCCTCATCAATAATAAACAAAAACGTGGACAAAGCCAAATAGAAGATTGGGTCTGATACTTTTTTAGGAATTGACATTTCGGACCATAGTTGGATGGTTTTACGGTAGTGAAAAATTATCGACAAAGAAAAATGTATCGATACTTAGGTACCAACCAGTATCATCCCTAGGAACCACATAGAAGCGAATGCGTTTTTTCTCCCCCGTTTCAATTGCTATGTTATTTGCTTCGTTCGGTCTGAAAGCATCTCCTTTGAACTTGCTTGAATTATTTAATCGTTTAATAGAATTACGGTGCCTTCGAACAGTGCCCCTATCTGTTGCGCAGTTAGCCTCACTCCCCTTAATTGGCTGGCTATGAAAATATTTATCATTTACTTCAATTTTGCGCTGAAGTATTTACGGCCAATATATTTTATGTTGGAATATTTCAATTTTGTACAAATTGTAGTCAAGTTATTATGGCTCGGCCAAACAATTTATTACATGCTTCTATTTAAGTATTATATTAATTTATTGGTATGTTGTAGAATGTATATTATTATGCAAATATGCTGCAATAAGTAGTAATACTTAACTACTCTTAAGAAATTTGCGACCTTATTTGTACCGTTTGTGTAAATTAGAATTAAATCATATTTTTATGATTATTATAAATATAATTAGGTATTTAAACTAGTAGACATAACCAAAAGCAATGCATTACTTAGGTACTGCTTTTTTTACCAAAACAATCTAATCCTCAGTAATATGTAACAATACAAACCTTGTTATATACCTACATAAATGCCCGGAAATTGATTCACAATAAGTAAAAAAAGACATAATGTAATACTGTTTTAATTATAATTCGTTAAACGTAGATAATACCTACTTCAGTGACTTCCTTCGAAAATATTACCTATTTGCTTTACCTACCGATATCAACTATCATGTAAGTGTAGAACCTCTATGTATAAATAGGAATTTCTATTTATACGAAGCTATAGAGACATAGAAGCACATTGACGCAAATGGGGAGAGGGTAGGTAAGGGCAAATTGGCTGTTTTAGGATGACAATAAATTGATATGGGCCGAGAAATTACCATACCGGACGTATCTCACAATTGCCTTAATTGCCGATGCCTGTGGTGCAAAATGACAATAATATCCCCCCATTAACACCTTATTCTTCGTTTGTTTTAGAATTAGGCGGAGATAAATATTGCGGTTTCTAATAAAATGTTTTTTCTCAAACTTGCAATGAAATGTTGACGTACGTTTTACGTACGTCATATTGAACCAGGAAGTATTGTGTCACTGATTCGATTACTGAACTTGATAATGATATATTATGGCATTTCATAAAGACTGACAGTCCTAGGACTTTAAAGAAACTGAAGTAACCTGCTTCAGAAAGTAAAATACCGGAAGTAACTTGCAAAGTGACAGAACATCTTGACATTTTACCGTAAAAAACATAAAAGTAAAATGTCAATGTCACCAGGTAAAATACTAACTCAAACAGTTTAAAAAAATGACGTATAATGTGTTTTTTTTTTGTGATGTAGATTCGTTACGTCTTTTGACTTATTTGTTTTAAAACTGTGAATTTCACTTCCGATTTTTTATTTAATTGCAAATTTGAGAAAAGCACTGTACTTCTTTTGCCTGGAAACCAAATTTTGCAGGCTTTGTATCTCCATTATTATAATTTAGATTAATGATTGTAAAAGAGATTTCGTTTTTGTTGCCATTCCACTAGCTAAAATACCTATAATATTACTTGGGTGAATGAACTTTTTTTATCTGTTATTGCCATGGTTATTGTCGCCTGAGTCACGCTGGTTTTCTGCAAAAATAAAGCTTCTTTATTTATGCAAACATGTATATCGATACCTTTAGGCTCAAAGGGCGTAAACGCCATTTTGGCCAAAATGAGTTTTGAATGCAGTTTTGTTCAGTTTTTTTTTCTCTATCGATATGTGTAGTTAAAACAACGAAATTCGACAATTTAGGGCATATACGACCCACGTATTTCTAGGAGATTTTTTAAAAGCAAGAGGCGTATTTGATACATTTACACAATTTTTTGTTTATTTGGGTAATAAGTTCAGAAATAAAAAAAATAAAGAGGTCTTATAACAAAGTTGTTATAAAATGTTTACAATACAAAACTAAACAAGCTCATACGACGTAGAAATTATGCTACTTAATTTAGGTAGTATGACTCTAGTAGGCTAAATTAGGTTTATACGCCCGTATCCTTGCATTGTACGTTTTAAAATGACTCATACGCCGTAACGTAGGAGGCATGCTGCGCCTCTTACGCTCTATGATAACAAAACTTTTTGACTTATACGCCCCAAGAAATGTACAAATTATGGCTTATAGGCTCGCTAAGTTATTTTATTATTTCAAAATTGCTTACGTACTGTGTACCTATACGATAGTAATGATTCATTGTCATTATCCAATTATAAAGTAAGAATGAACAGTTATTGCATTATTAAAACTACAGTATAGAAGCGAATGACCATCATTCTAAATCTATGTACCTATACTGTATACTGGCGTACCTATGTTGCAAGTGTGAAATGAAAAGTATAGACAGATAATGTGATAAAAATGGGAGACATTGTGTATAATGTGTATAAATTTACGTTCAATTTCAGTCGACATTTTTAATTTACAGTACGCACAGTTATATTTTTTGGTTCTGTGCGTTTTAAACATAAATTTAATTTAATGATTAAGTATTTTAAAAGTCTTCTACTCCATTTAGTATGTAATTAATATCTACATAATTATATGTTGGTAATTTAAAAAAGAAAGAAATGCTATGTGAGAGTAAAAGATCTTAAGTTGTGTCTATAGGTTTTATAAAAATCAAAAGATAAAGATTTGTGATTATTAGTATTGTAAAAGCATGCTATTATATTTAATTTAGTAGTTAATATGTATGTGTTGGTAATTATAAGGAAAAATAATATTAAATGAGAGTAAATGTACCTTACATTGCATCTAGAGGATATTATTGAAAGAAATATATATATAATAAAGATGTCATTATTAATTGCTGTTTGTAAGAAGCTCATCAAAACTTTCCTCTGGAGTATAGCATTATATGGGTGTCAGGCGTGGGCCATGACGAAAAAGGACAGAGAGATACTGGAAGCATTTGAAATGTGGAGCTGGAGATGAATGGAGAAGATAAGTTGGACAAAAAATATCACAAATGAAGAAGTGCTTAAAAGAGTGAATGAAAAAAGGAGTTTGCTAAAGATAATAGAAAATTGGAGAGGGAAAATGTTTAGTCACCTTATACGACATGACGCTTTGATAAAAAAACATAATAGAAGGAATAATTGAAGGAAAGCGAGGAAGAGGGAGACATAGAGGAATTTACATGAAACAAATAAAAGAGAAAGTAGACGTTGTGTCGTATAAGGAAGTCAAGGAGGTGGCTTTAGACAGAGTTAGATGGATACAGTTACATTCATCAGTTACGCCGACAAGAGTTTGACTCTTAAATTTATGATGAATTGTTGTTTGTTTTACTGGTTTCATATCGCATTTCAATCTGGGTTTTGGTAGTAGCTTAATTGTCCAGTAACGCTATTAACATTATTTTTATCCCTACACATAAAAGAAAAATATAATCAGCAACAGCATAGTTAGTGTAGACATTTTTTTAATAAAAGCAGCAACCTTTTAATTGATTGTAAGTATTTTTTTTAACCCCACGGTGTATTATACACCCATTCAGAGCATTGCCTATGTTATGAATGAGTTTATAAGACCGATTATAACTATGGTAATTGTGATATACGCCCCATTTAGACCAAAACTCAAACGTTTAGTAACCAATACTCCCTACATTTTTTGCATATTATGTGAAGTTTAAGGGCGTAAACGACATTATTTCAAAAAGTTAAGGGAGTATAACACACCCCTTTTCTTTATTTATTCATTTATCCTAAATGATTGATATTCAAAATGTTTATCTTAAAAATTCAAGTACGTTGGCCAAAATTTAAGTTATTCTGCCAAAAAACAAAGAAGTTATGATTTTTTTTCTAAAATACTTTTCTTCTTTTGCTTCTCCTGTAAAGTGGCAATTTGGCGTTTACGCCCTTTGAGCCTAAAGGTATCGATATAGTCGATGTTTGTAGATGGCCCATCAAGGAAAGGGTTTATTAACAACAGAAAAATGCATGTTTCCATAGTTTTAGTATCGTAATTATGCATAAAACCAGCGTGACTCAGGCAACCGTAACTATGGCAATAACAGACAGAAAAAAGTTGATTCACCCATTTATCATTGAGGTCATAAATTATCTCATTCACGCTTACCTAGCGCTGGAAATTGTAATACGAATAATACGATTTATATAGTATTGATCTCTCAGTCACCATTTTGGTCGTCTTTCATTCCGAAATCTAACGATTATAATATACTTACTTAACTGCGTAACACGTATATTTAAATACACGTTAGTTTTCCGTTCCGTGTATTAAAAAAACTACAAGTATTATTTTTATATTTTATATCATATTGACAACTCTATCTTAAATAAAGAATTAGCCACTCGGAATGCATTCTTCGGTCTGTGTCTGACCTGTCCGTATACCAGATCAAATCGGACAACATTTTTAACGCAACCTTACTGCAGACAGACCGCACCCAGTTTGACAAAATCTTACGTATATTTTATCACTCCTTATAAAACACCCCACCGTACAAAATCATTGACTACCCCCTTAATTCTTTCTTGTGCCACCTGGTTCGGTTTCACCTGCATGCTCGTCATGTCTCCTTCTATTTTCGGCGCGTCTTCTGGTGCCACTGTTATCATTGCCACCATTAGTAGACCGAACATAAGCCCAAGCGGTCTCATCTGAAAAAAAAAACATTTTTTTTAGTACAGATGGTGCCTGTTTGAGGCGCTAGTGCGAGAAGTGGCTCATTTTAAGTCAGGTCCAAAACTTCGAAGGGCCATCTGTACTAAAAAAACGTCGTACGAGACACGTGCAAAAAGGAAATTCGTAACTCGTGTCGATTTAAAACACACCCTTCGGTCGTGTTTTATAACATCGCCACTCATTTCGATTTTCATGTTTTTCGCACTTGTGTCGTAATGTACTAATTTCACAAATGAGAATCTTAAAATGATAACAGTGGGATCTTTCTAGTAGGTAACAAATACCAGTGTCAGGAAGTCCCGCTCCTCCATAGTAAAAAGTTGTTTGTTGTTGGTGCCATAATGTGTATATAGGTAAGTATTTATTATAGGTATAGTTCAAGAAATATAAATTGAATGTTTATTTTACTATAATGTAGGTAGAAACTTGCCAATTTATATTTCACGAACTACATAGGTATACATTTTTTTATTTTTGGAAATTCATAAAATAATCCTTATAGATCAATACTTCGTGGCTAGAGAAACAAAAAATATTATGATCATTTTTGTATTTACTTTTATTTTGTACTTCGTTTATAGGCCCAAAAATCGACTCTATTTTTAAGGTTTTTTTAAGAAAAGTCATAGTTCGTGGATATTTTCGGTTTTGTTTTTATGTAGAAACAAAATAATATTATTTGTCATTTTAGAATTTGCACAATTTAATTATGAAAATTATAACCAGTATCGGCAAAAACTGGTTTTCAACTTTGAGGCTCTTGGGGCAGTACTTGCCAAATGAATATCAGAAAAAGGTATATTGTTAAAGAATGTTACTATTTACGACTATCATTCTATTGGCCCGCGGTTCCAAAAATCCGAAAAAAAAATTTTTTTTCATACTTCAATGTATGGACCAAATATTTTTTTCTGGATTTTCTGAAAGGGCCGCGTATAGGAATAACCTGTCTAAAAAGTAACTTTTTCAACAGTATATCTTTTTCCGATAATCATTCGGGAAGTACTGCCCCAAGAGCCTCAAAGTTGAAAATTATTTTTTGGAGATACTGCGAACAATTTTCATATAATTAAATCACACAAACCTTAAATTTATGAAAAACAATCTTATTTTGTTTATCCATAAAATTAAAACAGAAAATATCCTTGCTCATCCGAGTTTTCTTAAAAAAACCTTAAAAATAAGGCCGATCTTCAGGCTTCTATATGGGGTCCATAATGATAAAATATCCAAAAATGGTCATAACATTTTTTGTTTTTCTAGCCGCATAGTATCGATTCGTAAAGATTATTTTATGATTACCCGAAAATAAAAAAATCGATTCACCCTAATATACATATGTATTGCTTACAAAAGTTGAATTATTATAATTATTCTAGAACTATAAAAAAATACAAGAGTAAATAAACATAGGTAATAACAAAATACATGTTTGTGCAGCAAAATGGATTAGGACTCAGCGAGGCCGTTGGTTTTCAGTCCCCAACCATAAACTTAATGCTAACAATAACATTAAACTAACTAAGGAGCTAAAGAGTTCGCTGCTAACACGATTCAAATCAAGTTTTTGTGTAACAAATGAAATGGGCTTGATAGTTCAAAAAGAAAGTATTTGGTAATTAAAACTTTAAAAAAAAGGGATACGACTTGTTTAGCCATGGATAACAGCCACATAGCTGCCCCAATATTACAGGGTTCTATACTTATTACATTTGAATTGAATTGAATTCAATTCAATGTAGAATAAGTGTCAGCGTGAGAATGTTCAAATTTCAAGTTGACAGAAGTAAAACATAGAATCTTGTACTTGTAATTCCATCCAAACAGTTCACAGCAATATCGGTGAAGCATTGCTGCGGTAAAGGCTTCTGAAACCTCAATTCTATTGGGAATGATTAATTGAGGTTTACTAACAAATATTAACCTCAATAACAAAAACCTTAATTTGATCATCTGTCTAAAAAATGTTCGCGGAAATTATATTAGTTCCTTTATGCTGCTCCGAAAGTGCTATAAAAAGAACGATTACTGGTTATCAGATGATGTCATGAAATAAATGTTAATCTTAGCACTCGATACAATGATATGAATGTGTTTTATCACTTTACAAACACTTCAAATTTGATAACGAATAGTGATTCCAAATTTGTCTTCACAAAAACATTGAAATCATCGAGTAAAACTATAGGATTTTTTACCAGGGATTACTATGGTTGTCACTCTTGTGACCTGCAAAATTGTACTGCAATCGCAATATAAAATATTAACGATAGCCGTCGTATCTTCAACATGTGAACTTACCTCAATAAGGTCAGCATCAAAGGTCTTCCGCGAATATACCTCCTCAACATCAATGCCAAGCTGTTTGAGTGCAAGAGTCAGCTGCGTGAAGTAATGATCCAAAAGGCGCTGGTAGTGCAAGCGACGGAACTCCTCATCGGAGCCAGAGTAGATGAAATACGTGAGGTCCATCACCGGGTGTCCCAACTTAATGGTTTGGTAGTCGAGGAGGATGACCTCCAGTTTACCATTCTGGAACAGTTTAGTTGTATGTAAGTGCCTACCTGATTGGTAGATTAATTATTGTATTTACATTGAATTATCTTGTCTACCGTTTTTTGGAGTATATCTTGACTATATCAAGATAACAAAGATTATGACTAACCCGGCTAAGCATATTTCGCAACGTTTCCACATATTAACAAATATTATGCCAATTATACTTTACCATTACCAACATTAATTTAATACCTGGTTAACATCTGATGGTCGGATGGAGTCATGAAAATAGACAAATTCGAAACAAATACGTCCGAGGTAGTTCCAAAGTGGCTCTAATCCCGGAAAAACTCACTGAAGCACGCTTAAGGTAGTAGGTACGCTGACATTATACGTAGAGATGGCGAGCATGTCGTCTTGATAGCCTTGGTACTCGAGGAAGCCAAGAAAAGAAAGAACGACCGCCCTTGAGCTGGTGGATTAGTATTAGCCATACGGCCAATCTTATTAAGAATGCCCATTTACCCAACCTGACAACCTAGGACAGATTGTGCTTACGCCGAAAGATAAGGAGAGCTGACTCCACTTAACGCGGGAAATCGTCAAGAGAAAGAAGAAAGACCTACATTAATTTAAAAGTGCAATGTCAACAACAAAACTAAAATATATTATTGTCAGGAAGAAGAAGACTACACTGTAAAACAAACAAAATACTTACACGGCGCCTGTGCATCAAATTACTTGGCCTAAAATCTCCATGAACCAGCATCGTTTTGTCTTCTACGATCGGCTTAATTATATTAGCCATGTTTTCCTCTGAAAAAAACTTTAATAATCTTTGCTTGTAATCTTCACTAACACACTCACAGCTATTTTGAACTGCCTGTAGTGTAAATTTGTTCATTGCTTCTGCATCCTTGGAGAAGTCTACAACAAATTTATCGTAGTTTTTTTCAAATTCCACTGGATATTCTTTGCGGTAGGAAATCCCTAAAGCGTGAAATTTCGCAATCTGTGTCACGGCGGTTGATGCATACTCCCAATCGAAAGTCTTCATTCTGTCGAAGATTTTGAAACCACTTGCATCAAGATTCTCCAATACTAGTATTTCCTGGTAAGGGACCAACACATGTTCGTAATATTTAGGCATTATCAGCCTATCTTGTACTGAGACTTGATATTTATTGTAAATATTTTCAAATTTGATTGCCATATCAGAGTAAAACAATGCCTCTATCTCATATACTCTGGCCAAAAACTCGTTGCTTTTCCTTGCACTCTCATTGAGATTGGCAGCTTTGGCAAATATATTAATATTAGGCTTCGTGGGTTCAGAAATCGTGCATACATACAAATCTGTTGTGTAATTCGCTCCTCCTGATGTGATTGGTTTGATGTCAATTTTGTTCAATAAATAATTCTCTTTCTTCGCAATATCTTGAAGAATTTTTCGTAGTTGTTCTTCTGTATTTGCCATTATTTATTATTGACGACAACGTGGCATGAAAAGTAAAACTGTAATAAGGTGCTTTTGATATTATTTACATGTATCTTGTTATGAGTTGTTGTATTAGTCTTATCTTAGTCTTCAAAGATAAACACTATCAATAAACACCTTATCAACATGATCTAAAAACTATTTTTAATAATTGAATCATCAGTGCGATTGTTTACGATTGTCTTCACATTTATGTAATATCTTTCACTTAACACTTTTTCACTGTAACAATTTACAAATTGATGGATTCGCTAGGCATGGCTGGCAAGGAACTGTTTGACTAGACATTGTCTTAAGTTTAATGTTATGATCATATATTATTATTGTGTTCTTTTGAAATATATATTTATGATTTATTTAAAATTATGTGGATGAAACAAACGCCATACTGGAGCACTGACTATATGTTTACTGAAGTTTGATTTATCCGTCAACTACATTAACCTCTAACTTACTCGTGGGCTCGTATCATCGAGGCCAAACTTATTATGTAATTTTGTAGTCAATGTCAAACATAATGTTTACTTTTGAACCTTATTCTATTGTAATAAAGTATACTTATTGGCCATTGACGCTGCGCAATTTGATGAGCGAACCTGATGCGGATGTCCATTACCTACTGACGCAGAAGTTTACGCTTTTTATGAGATTGTGTATAATAGCAGCATGTAGCTTTGTCAGCCTCCGTAGCCTAGTTGGTAGTGACCCTGCTTACGAAGCTGGAGGTTCCGGGCTCGAATCCCGGCGATGCCCTCGCTTCTTTGTGTATTTATTTATCACAAATATTTGTTCCTCGGTCATGGCTGTTTATGTATTTAAGTATTTATATGTATATCTATTATATACATCGTCCCTTGGCACCCACATCACAAGCCTTAATTTAGCTTACCGTGGGACTACGTTGATTTAAGGAATATGTCCCAAGATAATGTATTTTTTATTATGTATTAAAATATTATCAGTTACTCGCGTATTTAAGTCGATGATTGCTCGACATATTTTTGTTATGTATTTTAAGGTTTTCAGAACGGATACAGGATGTTTTATATTATTTATTTGAAGGTCTATGAGTATTTCATAGTTTTCCTACACATAAGCGCAGGCCACAAACAGTCAGACTAGCGCACAAAGGGTTAGCAGGAAATATAAAAATTACAGTTAAATCAACCTATCTCAAAAACTATAGTGATTAGGTATTGACCCACAGGGCGCCTCAAAATTATGGGACGTGAAGGGAAAGTACTTTAAATATCATAGATAGGATTTTCTGAAATAAGACAATATGTTATTTTTAAAAGTTAGTACCTAATTATACGTTTATAAATTTTCTAAAAAATATTTACCTACCTCGCCTGGGAATTGCACCCACACAAATATGAAAAAAAACACCTCCTGTTTTTACGCTGCCAATAAAATAGTATTTCAGAAGAAAGGAATAGAGTATAATTACTAAAATTATTCATTAAATTTACAAGAAAATGATGTGTTGCTGATACCTCTAACTAATAATAGTCTAACTCGCTATTAAAAATAAGATAAAGTTTCTTAAAGTAGTTGTGTAAACACAAATCAAATTATTTATTAACTAAATATTTTGATTTGTACTTTTATTTTTTTCCCAGTAGTACTTAATACTATATGGATGTCATATACCAAAAAAAAAAAACGACCAAGATCACCAACGTCCGAGGTGGGAATCGAACCTACATGATTTTTTACCTTTCGCGGCTGACGCCTGACACCGCTCGGCCGACGGTCGGTTACACCGACGTTGGTGGTGATCTTGGTCGTTTTTTCTTTGGTATATGACATACAATATAAATAACTTATAAAGCTTCTTGTTAAACAGTCTATTAACAAATTCTTAGAATACTTTCCCAGTATCATAGTGTTGGAACACCTGGTATACTTTAACTATTATAATATTGGTATCATTCAAATACGTTCGCCACTGTGCATAATATGTTTTTTGTGTAAAATCTCTAGATTCCTATAGTCCACTCTTTTGCTAAAAGTTAACTCTTCCTTTACAGGGATAAGTTCGCCTTTGTACGTGTCCAAATTATTATAATTATGTATATTAATTTACCTGTGTCTTGCGTAAAATAAAAAAAGCACACAAGTACGTAAATAATGTAATTATTAAATTACCAACATTAACTTACATTCTACAAGCATCAATTGTTAGGTATCTCTTTGGTTTACGCTGTAATTAAAAATAAGGCAGAAAATTTGAGGTTAAAATGTCATCTAATAAAATAAACATGAACTTTCAAAGATTCAGCGACTCGCCCACAGATGTCATATATACCATATATCAAGCAAACGTAAAATCCACTGAGTTGTCCGTCTTTAATCGCAGCTTGCAGCTTTCGGGCGTCAAATTTAGTAAGTTAAAATGAACAAAAACATTAATAATGTCTCCTTATGTAATATTAATTGCAACAACACAAAAAATATGAATACTCAAGGGCCTGAGACATATTTAAAATCATAGGCAAGTAACAACTTCAGTACAAAATCTGACACGCTCGGCCGCCATACAAATTAATGAACTTGTTTCTTCTATCCAAATCTAATTCTGTGGGATCGCCTAATAGAGACCATGGCCAGTATCTTGCACAGCGTTTAAGTACTCGTATCGCTATACAACGGGGGAATGCGGCCAGCCTTCTGGGTACCTTGCCCACTGACGGCGATTTCGGCCAAATTTTTTATTTATAGGGAGTGTAGATATTAAGTTAAGTCCTTATATTGTTTGTTTTTATTTTATGTCGTTCTTTAATAATAAATGATTTTTTTAAACTAAAATCATAAATAAAATAAATAATAAATATCTTGGGACACACCAGTCGACCTAATCTCTCACTCTTACCTATTACAAAGCATAATACAATATGGACGAAATTTGTGGAAAGGAATTGGAATTCTCGAGAAAAATTCCGAGAATTTTCATGAGAATTTAAGAGTAAGTTCTCATTGAGAAAGTTTCCATGACAACTTACAAAAGAGAGTTATGAAGCATATTGTATTTCACAATTGAGTCAACAAGGCATAAAATATACCTACCTTAAAAGGCATGTATATACAACGGTTTTGATTAGATTGCTTGTAAAATTTTAATTTCCGAGAACATTATCTATAGAAGTTTCGCAACTTATAAAACTTCTCCTCGCTTCACTAAGCTGTTACAAAGAAATAAGAAAATGTAGCTTTTTTACTTTGGACGTAGCTCCTGACGTAATGTTATCCTCATAGGTTAATACTTACTGTCAAACTACTTGAAGTTGCCTTGCCAGTGCAGGATGCTTAGCCAAGTTGCCAATCGCTAACGCTAATCTGTCACTCTTTAATATTAGTGCGACAAAGACAGTTAGCTGCCTTTCGTTTACGATTGACGATTAAGCGTTAGCGATTGGCAACTTGTCTAAGCACCCAGTGACGCATCACAATATCAGGATGCTTAGCCAAGTTGCCAATCGCTAGCGCTTGGTAGCGTATCGTAGTTTCCCTCTCAGGCACATTTGCGTATTAGTGCGACAAAGACAGTTAGCTGCCTTTCGCTTACGATTGACGTTTAAGCGCTAGCGATTGGCTACTTGCTAAGCACCCAGGTCGTACGCAGTTCGTTTCTTTTTTGTTGTCGATCATTGGAAATAAACATAATTTGAAATAATAACAATACATTATGTAACACCGCGATAATTATTCATTAAATAAAACTGGCGACTCCCTTCATCCCATAAAACACGAGTGGGCATCCTATAAAGTGTCCGAAACGTCAAGATGTAATTAAATTAATTCACATACGCGGTATAATCCTTAACAATAGTTTTATTTCATTCATAACTTGATATTTTATTGTTTATCTTATTTTATTCTAATAAATATTAACGCTACCACATTTCTGAATATTAAAACAACTATACTTCAGAGTTTGTCCAATAGATATGGTCACATTCACAATTCACAATATATTACAATACAATACATTACAATAGGTACTCTTAATTGCACACCTCATTCAATTAAAATAACAAAAATGCACAAACTTAAAAGTAGGGGTAACACTACAGGCGGTCTTACCACTAAAGAGCAATCTCTTCCAGACAACATTTGGGCAATGAAACGGTGCAACTAGTAAAAAAGTAGGTGATGCAAGACATGAAATAAGGAATTTAAAAGAACAAGTTCACTAACGTTCACGTTAATTAATTTAACATGCTGTATTATGTCCGTATCACTCCTTATAAAATACCCCATCGTACAAAGTCATTCATTATTCCCTTAATCCTCTCTTGTGCCAACTGGTTCGGTTTGATCTGCATCATGTCAGCTATGTCTCCTTCCATCTTCGGTGCATCTTCAGGAGCTACTGTTACCAAGCCTACTATCGATACACCGAACATCAGCCCAAGAGGCTTCATCTGAAACAGGACAGAAGAAACAAAATTCAAAGAGGTTTAAGTTTTTTCTAATGATCAAGGAGCGGAATTTTCATAGCAGAAATCTAACTGTCAAAGCGATTGACTAAACCATTTTATCGACTTATCGATATTACGGAATAGCTCATTACTAAATGAATATATATAGCATTTGACCTATTTTAAGTAACTTACATTTCCATATTAAAATCAATCATGTCAGGCGTCAACGCTTTTATATTGACATCGCATGTGCTCACAAATCTCTATCACTTATGAAAACTTAAGTGATATTAGCATATGGGACGCTGTCATGATTTATTTTAATATCGAAATTCAAGTTACTTATCTAAGAGGTCAAATGTTACAACATAATCTTTTAGTTGGTAATGGTAATGGATTATTTTTTAATATCGATAATTCGATAAAATAGTTTGGTCAATTCCTCTGACAGTTAGATTTTCGCTATGAAAATTCCGTTCCTTGCTAATGATTGACAGCCAGAAGTGGGCCATTTTTTTTTTCAAAGTTGCCTCCTACATTTTTTTGAATTTGAAGCCTTTAATATGATTTCCATTCAGAATCGCGAGCTTTAATTTCGATTCTGATAGAACATTTTTGTCCCAAGGTTTTTTTCATTCTGTTACCATTTATTCAAACATTTTGATAACGGAATGGAAAGTTTGAAAAGGTATGTAAATTTTGTAACAAAAAATGTATCCTAATATTAGGATCGAAAAAGCTCACGATTCTGAGTAAAAACCATTGTATTGTATTATATTCTGGCCATTTTTCCGCAACTCGACATCAAATTTTATTTGGCGTGGTCCCAACGCTGGCCCAGTACTTGTTGGGGACTTCACATACAACCTTGAATTCTTCGAAAATGTATGCAAGTTTCCTCACAAATTTTTCCTTCACCGTAAAGCACTTGTAAATATCAAATGATATTTCGTACATAAGTTTTTTGAAAAACTCATTGATTCAATACGAGCCGGGGATCGAACCAACGACCGCTGTGTAGCAGGCGTGCGTGAGTAGAAATCATATAAGGGTATGTAACAAAAAAGTGGGAAGAACAACTTAAAAAATATTTTATACCGATTTGTCATCATGCAACATACACTTGAAACCTCGATCCTAGCTAAAATAGTAATTAGGGTCAAAAACGGCCATACTTTACCTAAATAACAGTAACCTTAATTGATCGTCTCTCGAGAAAAATGTTTCTAATAGTATGCTGCATCGCATTTTATTTCTGATTATCACATATCATCAGCCTATGTTAGTCCATGTAGGATGGATGTTGTAGGCCTCTCCTATTAAACACGTAATTCGATAAACACATTAGGAGGTATTTAACTGCCCATAATTTCCACGCTGGGCAAGCGGATTGGCAATCCCAGTAATGTGTCTACTATGATGATGCTACTGCCCATCATCAATCTTTTATCAAAGGATAATCAGTGACACTTTAATCCCTTAGTCGACTCTCACTACACCCGCAGGAGGAGTTTGGGTGGTAATAAATATATTTTAATTTAATTTTAATGTTAGTAAAGTAATAAAATTGTAACAAATGTTTCAGAAATAACTTTTGCTATTTCATACTTTAATGTTAACCTAGGAGTAGGAAGAGCCGAGTCCAACACAGGCCTTATTGCTTACAGGGCGACTCCATCCTACAAATCATATATTTCATCATCAATCATTTATTTATTTATATATTCTTATATTTTTTTAAATCTTCATTTTTGTTCTAATTTTACATTCCTCTATTTGATTTGTTAGTTCCTATTGTTATTGTACTTGCAGCAGTAATCAAACTTTTTATCTATCCATCTCAATAATTGATATAAAACATACGATGAATGGTTATCATTATCAGGCGATATTTTCAAATGAAGACGTCACTCTCAACGCTCGACAGAATGATGCGGATGTATGTTATCAGTTATCACTTTACAACCATTTCAAATTTGATAACTGTTGTGGTATGACAAGCACTTAAGAATTGCAGTTTCATTTAATATGCTGTGGTTTAAAAGCACTTGATTTTGTCACAGATATAAATACAATTATCTACATAATATCTGCATTATCTATTAATTGGCTGAAAACAGAAAAAATATCTCGTAGTCCTATCATCTTCCATGCTAAAACAAAATATGTAGCTATCGGTTTTGTTTTTTACAATTACGAGTATTAAAATGAGAGATTTCTTGGTTTTATTTATTTATTTAAACTTTATTGCACTAAACAGGAGTACAAAAGGCGGACTTAATGCCATAAGACATTCTCTACCAGTCAACCAGTGTTTTAAACTTTGTTATAGTTATTGACGCAGTTGTTATGGCCGCGTGGTGACACTAATAAGAATACATTTGTCACCACTCCAAATCTTCCCGTGGATGTCGTAAGAGTGGAGTAAGGGATTAAAGTGTCAACGATGGCAGCAGCGTCATTAATTTATAGAAGGTTGATGATAGGCAGCAGCACCATCATAGTGGGCACATTACTGCAATCACCAATCCGCTTGCCAAGCGTGGCGATTGTTACATTTACCTCCAAATGCGTCTGTGCGCATGGTTAATAGCAGAGGCCTACGTCTAGCAGCAGACTGAAATAGGCTAGTGACGTGATAACCAATCAATTTTACGTTTACAATGAGAATAATGAGAAATTGCTTGGCTTTTGACCCATGTTACAGTTATTATTACCTACAAAATGTCCCAAAATCATTGGTTAAAAGCATTACATTTTTAATCAGAAATGAATCAGCTAAAATCAATGTTAGCTGCCGTATCTTCCACACGTGAACTTACCTCAATCAGGTCAGCATCATAAGTCTTCTTGGGATATACCTCCTCAACATCAATACGAAGCTGTTTAAGTGCAAGAGTCAGCTGCGTGAAGTAGTGATCCAAGAGACGCTGGTAGTGCAAGCGACGGAACTCCTCATCGGAGCCAGAGAAGATGAAGTAGAAGAGGTCAATCACCGGGTGTCCCATCTTAATCGTTTGGTAGTCGAGGAGCATAACCTCTAGTTTACCATTCTGGAATAATTCAAATGAATATTATGTATGATAGTTACGCTACTTCAATACTACTTCAATGGATGCAGTGAAGCGAATTGTTTAAAGACTTTAAAGTACCATTTTGTACCATTCCCAGTAAAAATCTACACGATATCCGAAAGAATTACATAATATTGGCACTGTGACAATTTAAGAAACGGAACATATTCGTCACTAAGTACTTAAAAAAACTCGCATGTGGTACAATAAGCCAAGAGAAAAATGTTTTGAAGTATGAATGTTACATGTAGACTTATTTCTATTTTGAGGAGCAGTATGACATACTCAATTTCTCCAAAGTAGTGACAATAGGTATATCAATTTTCTTAACTGTTTCTGCATTTGCTTATGAGGTCAGCTTTTTGCATTATTAATGGGGTTGTTATCAAAATCAATATAAGGAAGCCACAATTACTTAGTTACTACTTCGCCTTTATTGAAATTCTTTTACAAAATGTGTTATTTCTCCTTCAAATAGCTTGCTTATTCATAATATTCATTAAAGAGGTAATATTAATACCGTAAAGATAAAATCTATCGGAACCCATGGCGATAATCGAACCTTCTCTTAAGTTTTTGCGTTTAAAAGTTTGTCGTCAAAAACAAAACGTAGGTATTATTTTCATATTAATAAGCATTTATTGTCAGGCATATGATAGCTTTATATAAGAAATAAAACAAAACACTTACACGGCGTCTGTGCATTAAGTTACTGGGCCTAAAATCTGCATGAACCATCATGGTCTTACTTTCTAGAAACAGCTTCATTATCTTCCTCATGTTATCCTCCGAAAAAAACTTCATCAAGCGTTGCTTATAATCATCATTTAGCCCCTCACAGATATTTTTCATTCCCTGTTGCATAAACGCATTCATTACTTCTGGATCCATAGGGAATTCTACAGTTAATTTATCGTAGTTTTTTTCAAATTCCACTGGATATTCCTTGCGGTAAGAAATTCCTAAAGCGTGAAATCTTGCTATCTGTGTCACGGCAGTTGATGCATACTCCCAATTGAAAGTCTTCATCCTGTCAAATATTCTAAAACCTCTCGCTTCAAGATTCTCCAATAATAATATTTCCTGGTAAGGGACTAATACATGGCCGTAATATTTAGGCAGTACCAGCCTGTCTTGTATTGGAACTTGATATTTATTGTAAATGTTTTGAAAGTCGTTTACCATTTCAGAGTAAAACCATGCTTCAACGTCATATACTCTGGCCAGCATTTCATTGTTTTTCCTTACTTCCTCATTTATAATGGCAGCTTTGGCAAAAATATCAATATCAGGCTTTGTTGGTTCCGAAATCGTGCATATGTATAAATCTGACGAATAATTAGCTCCTCCTGATGAAATTGGTTTAATATCAATTTTATTTAACGAATAATTCTCTTTCTTTGCAACATCTTGAAGAATTGTACGTAGTTGTTCTTCTGTATTTGCCATTATTTATTACTTACGACAATGTGGCTTCAAAATCAGAACTGTAAGGAGGCGCTTTACCTTCGTGCTTTTATTTACATGTATCTTGTTACGAGTTGTAGTATTAGTCTTATCTAATTCTTCAAAGATAAACACTATCAATTAACGCCTTATCTTCTACAGGATGCCTCAAAAAGACACAAGTTTTAAATCTAACGAAAACACATTTTTATTCGTCTTAATTTGTATTTCTTCTCTAAGTCATAAAGTAAATACAATAACGTTAAGTTTTATTATAGTATTGGGCCCTGTAGCCTCAGTTTCAACATGCACACAGAAAATTTTATAAAAGACTGGTATGCTACAAGAAATCTCTCTATCTACTTTGCGATACTTGACCGTATTCAGTGCACTTTATATTTCAATAAAAAATATCAACACATATTAAAGTATTTTCAACTTCGTTCAATTCTTGCGTTATTCTTGAGGCGTCCTGTATACACCAATAAACCGGATCTAAAAAAAATTGTATGTCATCACTGCTTTACTGTTGTTTAAGCTTATGTAATACAATACACTTGACGCGTTTACACCGTGGAAGAAACAAACGATTTACTACCTCCCTGACTATAACTGTACTGAGGTTTGATAATATAATGTTCGTCAGCTATTAACCTCTAATTTACTAGTGGACTCGTATCAGAGAGGCGGCCACGCGTATTATGCAATTTCGTGTAGTCAACGTCAAATACATGTTTACTCTTTTGAACCCTTACTCTATTGTAATAAGGTATGTTTAGTTTGTTCGCCATTGACCCTGTTCGATGATTTGGATTTGAATCTGAGGCGGATGCCCTTGCTGACGCGTCCTTTTATGTTTTTTATGAGAGTTGCTTATCCTCTTAATAAGATAAATACATGTCCATCATCATCATCTCAGCCATAAGACGTCCACTGCTGAACATAGGTCTCCCCTCCGGACCTCCATATGTACCGGTAAATACATGTCCAGTCGATGTCAAAGATATCGTTACGGTTTAGTTGGCAAAATATGATAATATGTACCTTCTACAAGACCTCAATGTCAAGGGAATGATTTGCAAATTGGTGATGGGTCAACTGGGGGTTAGACCAACTAGCCGATAAATCGGCCATGCCGATTGTATGTACTGTGTCTCAAGGTGTAAGGTCTGAAGTTGATGATACAGGGATAAGTTCGCCTTTGTCAAGTTTTTTTTATAATTGTGTATTATTACCTGTTTTGTGTACAATAAAAAAATTACATACATACCGACAGCCCCTACGTAAGTTGTCGTAACTTGAAATTTGGGATTTTTTTTTTATTTCATAAAACATCATATCTTTTAGCAATGTTTCCGTTCCACGAAGAAAAAATTTAAAAAACCTATTACAAATAGGTTTTTGACACCCGAAAACTATCGTAACTTAAAAAAGCACCGTCGTATACTGTAGTAAGTGTACTTACGACAGTTAATACGGGGCGGCCACCCACGCTCGCGCAGCGTAAGTGCCAGTTACGTTCTTATACGCGGTGGAGCAGAGGTTTTTCGTGAGTGGTCATTTTGTATCAAAAACTAACAACAAGATGAGACAATAATGGATAAACGATACATTTTATTCGATAAAAGTAAGACGCTGCATCGGGAACAAACTCAAACTAACTGCAAGACCAAAATAAATTTTCGTATCGGCCGTTGAAGTTCAAACAAAAGGTGGTCCGAGATGAAATAAAAGACGCTTCAGAAATAAAAATGATTTAAAACCACTAAGCAAAGTTGGCAATCTGTTCAATTGTACTCAGAAATCATGTGCAAATTTATAAGTATGGATTTTGAATTTTTTTTTAAATACCGGTGAATACTGTAGTATGTTATCACTTACCACAACTTACTACGGAGTTTATGATCGGTGTTTTGTCTTAAGTTTAACATACTACTATTTACGTTGGATTTTATTTATTTTTTTGTATTGTATGTGTACTTGAGACATTTTTCGTCGGAAATTGTTTTTAAATTTCTATTGTAAGTGATATTTAAGACAGTATGCGCCGGATCAAATACCGAGTTACTACAATTTACAGTTATAATGTTGGCGTATTTCAATAATTTCTGCTCATTATACAGGTTTGCCGCTTCCTTTTGGACCAAATGATAAAGAAATGTAGAAGTTATTGTAATAAAACGGCAGTTTTTGTGATGTGACGAAGATAAAACAATATTTTTACATTATTAAATACTGCAGCAGTTGGTGGGTTCATTGACGAGTATTTAGTCATCAGTAATCAGTGAAATCATCGTCTGCAGATCGCCGATTTGACTGCTGCCTGAATGAAACCGCCAACAGCTGCAGTAACTAATCATGAAAGCCATGACTGTTAATAAGATTTATAATTACGTTGAATAACACTTAATATTGATCTCATATGATGTGAAGCTGAAGGCATTTTTGTGAACTGATTTTGTCTTTGCACTGTGAGAGAAGTCATTAATCTGCCATGTCTATAATTACAATTTCAAAATTACGTTCCTAATGCTGAATTACAGACTGCTCTTAAGTACTAACTAAATGCACAAAGTTATAATTTAACGGTTAAACTCATGTATATTCGGTAAATGGTGGTCTTGCGCCGGCAATAATGTCATGTTCGACTGCGGGTTTGTGTCACCGAACACTAAGTAACAGATGATAAGCACACGAAGTCACTGTGTGCACAAAACTATCATTATTGGCTCTGAGATTACCGGCTTCCATGCCGTGGGCTCAGTCCAGCGCCCATCCTGATTGAAATTTATCTTAATCGCTCTGTTTATCTTCCGTGGCAGGTAGCACCTCGTACCAGCATCCTCGCTTTATCAAAGCGTTTAGGAAATGCAATAAGCCTGTATCGTATGTGTCCACCACAGCCGAGTTGTCTATCTCCCTGTCCTTGACACTCCATATGTGCTTCGAGTCTTGTAGACTCATTACGTCGTTCTTTACCAAAGTCGTACGCAATCTCATAAACACCCGAGCTGCCAAGTCCATCCTTTGGAGAGCGTAAAAAGTACTCGTATTGGTGTGAGGACGCAAAATAATCTTAATGATAAACCTCCGGTGTAATAGGCGTCCAATTTTGTTTGTCACTCCTTTAATATGAGGCAAGAATGCTGGTGCCCTGTCTACTGTATGGGGATGTCGAAATGTCCCTGAGCTCCTTGTACGCTGACTTTGTCTCCAACCATATCTGTTCCTCTTCAAGCTCTCCAACGTCTCGTCTCGTCTGACATGTTGCAACATTTGTAATAATTTTGATAACAGGAGGTAATAGGAGATACCTGTGTCCAGCTGTAAACTGAAATAGGCCAATGATGTGATGTGAATAAACGATATAAACTCATTTCGAATGTATTGTGAATCACAGAGCTCCGCGAGAACAGGTTTGTGAGATAATGGTATAAGGCAGTTAGCAGGTAGCTTTTCTATAGACTTTTTGTGACAGATGATCATTCTGACCTAGCGTTACTAACCCATCAAGAAAACGAAGTGTCCCATCGATCTCTCTATAAATTGAGAACTTTATTCTGAGATGCATCACATCAAGATCGGTTAGTAACAACTGTATGAGGAATACAGCAAAAACGTCATCCACATTTCGTAATCAGCATCTCAGCCTATTCAGACAACTCTTGAATGCCCTCTGCTCAAATTTATCCATGAAGATGTTGACCAGTACCAAAACTACATTATAAGAGAACTTTTTGCTTCAATCTGCATCTGCAAATAATAAACGTCTCCCCTCGCCAAACGAAATAGCAACTATTCAGGAAATTTTCGATGAATTTCATGTGCACGGTAGGTAAGAAGTTACGAGCTACAATATCTTTAATTATTTTTATAGTTTCCAGTACTCGCAAACAAATAAGCTGCATGTAACTCAACTACATAATCTCGTCTTCATTCAACACGACATTTTCCAGGAACGGTACAAAAATACTGTACCTGATCTATTTTTCATTATAAAACATACAAAAAAAATATTCACCAGCTTAATTTTCTCAAAATATTTCATCAGAGTTCCATAAAAATACTATTAAATTATTTGTTAAATGGCATAATATAGTAACTAACAGGAAGTTTTTATAATGTTTCCGCAAAATAATGTAGTAAATAACAGATACGACAACACTTATACGCATAATTCCGACGTAACCTGTAGTATGTACGACTTACGATCAATGACCATATATGACCACCAGCGTAAAGTGACGTTAGTAATACATACCACAATTTTTAGATACTCTTCTCCGTCATATACTGTCGTAAGTGCAATTCCGGCAAAAATATGAAATATATCAGAAAAGTAATTATATCACTATAAAGACAATATCTTTGTTATTGTTTATGCCAATTTTCAAAGCAATCCATTGAACTATGTGACCACCATACACATTTCAAACTTTAAAGTGCTCTCCTGTAAACTTGCCATTTTTAACTTACGACAGTTTACGTAGGGGCCGTCGATACATAAAATCAAGATTGTTATAAAACTGCGTGATTATGATACAACGCAAGTTGCTTACACTCACTTCATTTTCTGCTGGCGTTCGGAATATACCGTCCCATAGTAAGCGATAACCGTAGCCTATGAAACATGTAACCACAGAAACAGTAACATTTTAGTAGTGAATAGCGGACTGACTCCTATTTCATCACGGTGATAAGTTCGACAGTTGTAAATTTATTGCTTCTCCCAATGCCATGCCCATATGCTACACTGTTACCACTTATGATGTGGTTGTGTGACATCAACATCAAATATATTGCAAGAAATTTTAGAAATCAATACTAAATTCCGACTTTTTAGCGTAGCAAAACTTCGATTGTCACAAAAAACACGACAATTGTAGCAAAATTCCAACATAGGTCGAACCTCATGTCGAAAATTTACGAAAATTGTTCTAAGCCTTGTGACAATTGTCAAATAAGTTTATTAAGGGTGTATTTATTTATGAAATAAAACTATGAAAACTGATAAACTCGCGTATATTAACTAATTTTAACTTCATTCCGACGTTTCGAACACTTTACAGGGTTCGTGGTCTGCGGATGACTGACAATGGAGGAAATTTGATATGAAAACGGTTTCATAGTTTTATTTCATGAGTAATCCTCGCGGTAACCGAAGAAAATATTATGTATTTATTTATTTAACCTTTATTGCACAAGAAAAACAAGATTATTGTACAAAAGGCGAACTTAATGCTAAAAAGCATTCTCTACCAGTCAACCTTCGGGCAAAGCAGATAGGCTGTGGACGATGCAACAAAAGCTTATATTACTTGTGTGTGAGTAAAACATCAAACATTTAGATTACAGTATACTTAATACGTACATAATAATAATAATATAATAAACATACACATATACTTCGTAATAAATAATATACCTACATATAACGTTATTCGTAATATTTTTTTGTTGGTGACAAACAAGCACATGGACCGTCCGATAGTATGCGCTAGCCGTAGCCTATGGAGGCTTGCGACGTCAGTAACAGAGATATTTTCCAATTGTCACACATGTCATTGTGGTAAAATTGGGGCCGGTTAATTTTAATTACTGTTATTCAAAAATAAGCGTTAGAGGTCCACACAATGTCTATTAATTATCTATTACACCGTCAAAACACTACGTCACGACGGTCCATTGTCATCGGCTCGGCCCGATAATGGAACCAATTAAAATGTATGGCGGCTTAACTGCAATGCTCTGCAGCGAAATTAATTTATAGCCATTGCAGAATAGCCCTAATTTTCCCTCACCCTCTTGTAATGGTGGTGTTTAGGGTTTCTGATATAAATTTAACTTAATTAATTTTATTGTTTTATTGCTGTCATGATTCGTGCTTTCAGATTTAGGGTTAATGTTTCTTTAGGTGTTTTACTGGAAATATTGGGTCATTACCTACGAAATTAGCGTTTTTGGTGATAGACTTTAGTTGATCCCTAATTGTATTATCCAACCAAACCAAACCTTGTTTTGTGAAAGCAAACAGAATTATTATGACAAACACAATAATCTTGTACGGTAAGACATGACAGAATAGCAGATAAATATGCGTCTGCTACAGGATAACCAAAAATTTCCCTATCGTGAAAGGAAAATAAAAAAAAGGATAACCAAAAACGACTCCACTATTTATACGCAGTTCGTCAATAATGTGGGAATGGTAAAGACTCGATTGGTGTCACAGAATGATCGCACGGAACTACGCAGATACTGTATGTCGCAAGCTCAGAGAAAGCGAATCATATCCATCATATAATTATTTATTCGGAAATGCTTATCACCAAATAAAAAAAAATAAAACCGACTTCAATCGGTTTCTCCAAGATCCGACTTGATGCTAACGAGCCTATCTCGGGATTTCCATTCTGCATTTTCTGCAATCGTATAACATAAACGATAAGTCACGTGACCGTTATAACCACGATTATTTGAAAATACAAGTCCCCTCAAGTTTCTTACCGGTTCTTCTCGGGGTCAGTGGTTGTAAGATTAGAACCGGACGTAGTTTTAATTTTATGTGTAAATTAGACCACGCAAAAGAGTTTGTTGCTATCCCAATTTCAATAAAGAATCATTTGACTTTGACTTTGAAATGGTCACGTGACTTTTCGTACGAATCTGTCATTCTCATGCATTCATTACTTCTCACTGATAGTATAACGAAAAAAATGTAACCTCTGACGACATATTCGAAAACCGATTAAAATAATTCTTTCTGACGAATTCACTGTATTCTGTAAGCGAATACTTTGAAAAAAAAAACTTATTAATACTGATATGAATTATGGATTACATTTATTTGAAAATACCATTATTTACTTATATTAACATTGTTGTAATATAGATTAGACATTTTCATTTTGAATTACATAAATAGTAATATTATTTTTGTTTTTTTTATACACTTGACGATCTTTTTGTGAATTTAGCTATGCATTGACATTTAAGAATTTGTTTTATTATTATTTTATAATTATACATTTGACGATCTTTTTGTGAATTTGTGCTATTTTGTAAAAAAGTAACATGTAATTTTCATGAATAAATAAATAAATCTATACAGGGTGTTCCACGAGCCACTGAAAACCTTGAACGGCTAGCTTAGTAGGCTATACTGAACAACTTTTAATATGGGGCCAATCACGAAATCTAAAAACAAAATTTGTCTTTTTCATACATTTTGACCGATTGATTTCATACATTTTGACCGAGGCAATTTTTTTTTGAGGTTAGCTCCATAGTAAAAGTTATTCAGTTTAACCTACCAAATCATCCCGTTCAAGGTTTTCAGAGGCTCGTGGAACACCCTGTATATCTAGTATACGATTCCAGAATGGCATCTTAGTTAGGCGTGCTGGTTTTGATGTATTTTTTGAGCAATAATAATCATGTTGTTAAAAATGTAGATATCGAAGCATGAATTGCAAAAGCAAAACAACACTATGCAAAGCGCCCCATTCAAATTTCCAATTGAACAAACCTCTAACACGAATTCGTTTATCCACGTGCTCTTTCAGAAGTTGATTTATACAATATGCTAATTAGTTTTAGTCCAAGAGCCGCCTATTTGGTAACCCTACCTCAATTAATACAATCACAGACAAATCAGAAGACGCAACGGAGGCAATGTCGCTTACGTGACGCTTATACTATATATGGCAGCTACGTTAAATAAATGCTCAAAGTTAGAAAAAACTGTGTGAACCCCGTAATATTACCACACTAGAACTCGGGTTATTATCATTTTTAGAAGTACTAAAAGAATCGCGTTACGTAAGCGAGATTCTCGGATACAGGTGTAGTGAGAAATTACTTGCCTTCGGAAACGTTCGTAAACACATGCTGTTTCAGGCAGTGTCACCGAGTCTGACTGAAGTAGCATGACAGCTATTACTGTCAGTCTCAATGAGATAGATTGAAACAGCATGACGTTGACGAACGTTTCCGAAGGCAAGTCATTTCTCACTACATCTGTATACGTATGTTACGTCGTCACTTAAATTGCACTAGTTTTCAACCGACTTCAGAATAAAAAGAAGAAAGTTCTTAATTCGACTGTATGTTTTTTTTAATGTTTGTTACCTCAGAACTTCCGATTGAGTGAGCCGATTATGATGATGATTTTTTATTTGAAAGCGATTTGCAAAACGTGATTCGTTGGTTTCGTAGAGCGGGAGATAGAATAGCGAATGCTCGTTTGGTCTGAATGCACCTTTAAGCATATGCATGACAAATGGACGAATAACTCAATATCATGCCTACCGATTCCAATTTTTTTTAACCGACTTCTGCTGCTATGCAGCAGTCATGAATTCGAGCCCCGGCTCGTACCAATGAGTTTTTCAAAAAACTTATGTACGAAATATTATTTGATACTCACAAGTGCTTTACGGTGAAGGAAAACATCGTGAGAAAACCTGCATGGACGGTTAGTCTAAGTCGCCTCAAGATACTATCGCTTTATGTGTTAACCCTACAGATGCCCTGAAAATACACGTCAAATTCGACTGTTACTCAATCAGGTAGGATCCATATTGATATTCATTTGAATTTATTCATGCTATCATAACTTCATATAAAATCCATGTCAGATATGATACCCTGTAAGGGCGCAGCCGATAATTATAATCTTACCCCCTTATTCAAACGTCTGCTAACTTAACAAGCCGCTAATAATTGTTTCTCCCTTTCAATCTTAACAATGTGTCCATAAGAGCAAAAGGGACAAACAATTATTAGCGGCTTGTTAAGTTAGCAGACGTTTATGAATAAGAGTATTAGAACTAGTCTAACTACTAACTTCCCTAAGTACAATATTTACAGAGTTATAAATTTACTAATAAAATACCTAAATACCTATGGTCTGCTCTTAGACTATTCGGAATTCAATTTAACTGCAAAAGTAATGTGCCGAAAACTGTTACATTAATTTACGCATCGAACAACAATAACAATGACGTGCAATCCCGCGTATTATCTGTGTTTGCATAAATAACAAGTATTTGTATGCAATGGAACTGAGATTTCATTTCCGATGTAAGAGAGTTTTTCGGTCAGATTTTACGACTAATTGTATACTTATTTCTTTTTGTAATTTTCATCGCTAATCACAAAATGAAAAACCGAATATTCGAATACTTGCAGACCTTATGTTGATTTAAACTTTCACGATTATCACTCATATTTTAAATACAAAACGGGTCTCCATCGCGTAAACTTACGTTTAATTATATCCTGATGTTTAAGTCTGCCTGCGACCACGGGTGTAACGTCATGATAATAATCAAACTTTAGTTTACGCGATTAAGACCCGTTTGTCTTAAAATATTACTTGGAAACCCTAGTTATAACTGCATTAATCTTTAGTACTAAGGTTTCATTGCATTTGGCCTCTTGTTTGGCACTGACAAAGCAAAGCCATCCTCATTTTCCCATTACGATTTTCTTTTCCATTCCGTTCGCTTTACTTCCTACTAAAATGGACAAAGGGAAACTAATAAAGCTAATACAAGACTTGAAGAATAATTAAAGTCTTATGATCATGTCTCACTTACTTCTTTAGAATTAGCTGCAGGATTTATTATTGAAAACTGTTTAACAAGTTATAATAAATAGTTTTTGCTTCACTATGTAGTACAGGGTGAACGTTATGAAGTGTTACCAAGTAGATTTTTTTAAGTCTGGTGTCAAAGTAATAGCGGCTTATTATCGGAAATATGTTTTGGACATAGCATTGAAATCTTAAGGTGCATACAGACCAAAAGAGCATTCGCTGTTCTATCCCCCACTCTGCGAAATCAACGAATCACGTTTCGTGTAACGATCGAATTTCGTAGAGTAGCGGGATAGAACAGCAAATGCTCTTTTGGTCTGCAAGCACCTTAAGATTTTTAAGAAGACCTTTAGCCACGCAAACATTTGGGTTGTAGACCGTAAACATAAGAACGAAACTGAGCTTCGGCATATAAAGCTCGTAAGAACCAGAAGTGGCTGAAAACCGAATTTCACGTGTCATGTCTCCAGTGAAGGGAGTTTTGGACTTTTTATCTGGTTCTGGTCTATTTAGAAGAGATAGGTGAGAGCAATTAAACATGCTGGTTTAAGTGCAATGAAAAAAGCGATCGTATTTCACTGGCACATACCGCTACCCAGTGGTCACAAACGTGCTGCGAGCAAATATTTTTTTTACTATTTTGAAGACCATAGTCAAGGAACTAGTAGTAGATTTTTTTTCTCTCTCTTGATAATGTCAGACGATTCGGAAATGCTTATTAATAAGCTTACTTGAATAAAGAATAGTTTGACTTTGACTTTGCAAAAGGTAGTAAATGTAATATTTTTCCTCTTGTTTTTTCTTACTTATAGTAATAAATTGTTACAACTAAAAAATCGCAGTCCTTTGAAATTGGTCACTTCATATCGTTCGCCCTGTATAAAACAAAGTCGTTTTCTCTGTCTCTATATTCTTATATTATGCTTAATATTTTGAGACTTACGCAACGAATTTCGATGCGGTTTTTTTATAAACAGAGAGATTCAAAAGGAAGGTTTTAGTATTAGTACTATACCCGTGAGAAGCTAGGGCGGATCGCTAGTACTTTTCCATATTTTATATTCCAAATTTAACAAATCTTAAAAGCCTTTATAAAACGGAATGTGCTTGCAATCAGTACTTAATTTTTTATGACCCTCCCACGTTGGTAGTGCCTACGAAGCTGGAGGTTCCGGAATCGAATACCGAGAAGTAAATTTATTTAATCACTAACATTTTTTCTTCATCATGATTGTGTTTTTTGTATTTAAGTGTCTATCACATGTCGCCTAAAAGTATGATAAATCACAATTATTATAATTTTATAGTCAGGCTAATCTAACTTCTGAAATGTATACTCGTACACGCGTATTTCATCAATAGCAAAAAATGAACCGTTCTCCGATTAAATACAGTCGTAACAACCATACTTTATACAACAACCTACGCTCTTTAGAAACACGAAGACAATTTCCTTAAATCTCGCACAGCATGTCGCCATAGTCACTGATGGAAACGCCATATGAACCGAATAAAACCGAATTATTCGTTTATGAGCAGACTTTGCCGAACCGTTGGCGCCATCACCCCAGTCTTCCTGAATATTACTGTGATTGCTTGCCTTATAATGTTTGGGGTACCGTCATAATGTTTATTTTACTGGTAAAATAAGTTGTAAATCGTACCCCTCTGAAATTGACTAAGATTACTCGCATACCTACCTGTACTTAAAGTTCTCATAAGTTTTAACAAAATAAAAATGCGCTGTAAAATATTTGCATTGCTACAAGCTGCAGAACATTCTCAAAATTGCGGGAATATGCTCGGAAATTTCCGAGAATTTTCATGAGAATTTAAGACTAAGTTCTCATTGAGATCGTTTCCATGAGAACTTATAAAAAAGTGTTATGAAGAATATAATATTTCACAATTGAGTAAACAAGACATATAATATACGTTAAAAGGCATGTACGAGTATATACAACGGTTTTGGCATGATTAGATTGCTTGTAAAATATAAATTGCCGAGAACATTATCTATAGAAGTTTCGCAACTTATGAAACTTCTTCTCGGTGCATTGCTAATTGCACGACTTGTTTCAAAATAAAACATCTTTGTTACATTATTTCTGGTCAACGTAGGCTGTCTTCGTAAAATGCTGCCTTTCATTAGACTAGTAAGACCCTTAGCCTTCTCCTGTGACTGAAAATTTCAGAGTCCAGAGCGGCGCTTCGAGCTTCCAAGGGATTTGAAGAGCGTGTACTCAGCCGTGTGATGACAGCAATAAGAATACATTTGTCGCCACCACGGGCCACGTGCGGCATTGAATTTCACGTCCTTGCCCACCTAGCGGGTACTGTCGGTTTCTGGGGTAGTGTTCGAAATTTTGCCTGGTTGCGAAAGTGTTAACCCCCTTATTCATAAAGTCTCCTAATTTAGCAAGCCGCTAAATACTGTTTGTACCTTTCGGTCTTAAATATAGACATATTGATAAGAACATCATCATTGAAGCTTTAAATTTCTGATGAGAGAGCATAAACAATCAGTTCAGGAGTCGATATGGAATCTATTTGAAAAAGTAGGAGGAGTAGAGTGTGAGCAAGGCACTGACAAAAAATAATTTAGTATAATCATAATACTTACTTCGGTTACCGCGAGGATTACACATGAAATAAAACTATGACCACGGATAAACTACGTATATTGATGACATCCGCAACCACGAACCCTGTAAAGTGTTCGAAACGTCGGAATGAAGTTAAAATTAGTTAATATACGCGAGTTTATCTGTGCTCATAGTTTTATTTCATTATTATAATCATTTTGAAACACGAAGAAAATTAAAAAAAAAAAGCTTTTTCTCTAATGATTCAGAGTTTTAGTAAAAGCTAAAAATATAACCCATCACGTAAGTATCTGCGTAGTTTACCAGTTCGATGTAACTATTTTACGTATATCTAATCATAAAATGTAAACAAAATCTAATCACTTCTCTTGATAAAAGTACCTACATCCGCATACCCCAATCAAAGTGGCATTCAGCGAATCGTCCAATCCCGATAAGCGGAAAACTTGATAAAAAAGTGGAATTGGTTTATCTTTTCCCGCTATCCGAAGTGTGTCACGGACCAAATGAACCCTTCCAAGACAAACTAAAAGATAAAATGCTCCTTAACGGGCATTAAAGCGGTGTTGCCAGGAAAGAAAGCCATAAAAAGGCCGAGTCCCGCGGGACGGTGGGCCAAGAGACGGAGCTTGTGTTCTGCACTCTTAGAACTGGCAATGATGATAAAGGTATCATCATCATTTCAGCTATAAGACATCTACTGTTGAACATAAGCTTTCCTTATGGACTTCCACATATACCGGTAGAAAGCGACCTACATCCAGCGTCTACCGATCTTCATAAGATCGTCTGTCCATCTCGTGGATCGATGTCCGTACAGCCTTTGCCAAACCGAGGTCGAACTCGAGCACTTTTTGGCCCCCTTTTTGAAAATTATACCGAGTAATACATGTAAAAATTCTGATCTGTAACTGAGAGATGACGCTTTTAAATTCACCATGAATTCCTATAAAACTAAACAGCAAACTTCAGTTTTCATTAATTAATTGCATTACTGCTTCTAGTGTGTTTTTTATTCCCACAACTAGTTGCAAGTTTTTTCGTATAACGTCTATTGCCATTCTAGCGGCACCATAATTTAGGAAACTTAATGAAGTCGCTCTTTTAATTTAAAAGTAGGTAAGGTATAAGGTTTCTTCTAAGAATAATATAAATCGTGAATAATAATATTATAGATCTGAAACTTAAAAGTTATAGTACACATAATCTGAATCATAATCAAAAATAGACATGATCTGAAAATACCAGCTATCTGCACTAATCAGTATCATGATAATTTAATTCATTATCGAATAACATAATTACGTGCACATTACTGGTATTTTGCAGTAATAGACACTGATCTCACCACGAGCTACTAAGCTATGAACTGTTGGCTATAAACACGAACAAAAAATACCCACTTCCTTGTAAATAAAAGAGACACGGGAGTGCGTATCTTTTGTTCGTGTTTATAGCCCATAGTTCATAACTTAGTAGCATGCGGTGAGACCAGTACCATAGGACGATATTCACTTATACACTCCTAGGTAGGCAAGCCGAGAAGTATAATTTGTCTCATTCGTTCTCATCAATGTCTATAAGACCAAGAAGGACACACGATACCTATCGGCTTGTTAAGTTAGGAGACATTTCTGAATTAGGGGAATAATCTTTATCTGTCTAAATATTCTCAATTCTAAGTCTGCCCAGTGATACCAGGCTCCTGTCCCGCCCTCCGAAGGTAGTTACAAGATTTCAACCGTGAAATTTTATCGGGAGAATTAATCTCAAAAACTTTCCAGCGCTGCCCTTTGTCTCCAAATGTCTGCAATAAAATTTATTCCTTTTTCTAATCGGAAATAGATAAGTCGGGGCAAATCCCCCGGGTCAAATTACATGCGATTTATAGAAGATAATGTCGGAAAAAGTAAATATAGGTAATTTAGGTTAATATTTCCGTATCTTTTGCGTACCTAATTAAGATTAACATCGTTGATAACTATCCAGAAATTGGACTCGGTAAAAAGTTAATAGCCACCTAGAATAATTTAATATGAAATATTAATCTATTTACCTGCACTTTGATAAAGGTCAATACAACCTAAGGAAGATGACCTAACAGAGTAACCACAAACCATAATTATAATCGAGATATAAAAAAATCATAAGTATACTCTATTTGGTTAGTCAAACTATTAAAAGTCAAACTATTAGTAAGCTTATTAATAAGTATTTTCGAATCGTCTGACATTATCAAGAGAGAGAAAAAAATCTGCTACGGTTAGGTATTTAAAATAGGTAAACAATCTTGCAGTATCTTTTTATTGAAAATTAAGAGTAGTAAATAAGTTTTACCAAATATACATAATATAACAAGGAAATACAGTGATTTACATTGTTTTGATTCATTAAGTGCCTAGTTTGGATTTTTAAATGTATTTTTCAATAAAAAGATACTGCAAGATTGTTTACCTTTTTTAAAATACCTGACCAGAGTATAGTACGTTGCACGATGTCGCGTGGTGATGGCAGTAAGAATACACTAGTCTGGTGACTACCAACACCAACACTTCCCGCGAGTGTATTACGACACTCCCGGGAAGTGAGTCGACTAAAGGATTGAAGTATTTCAATGTGATTCATTTATTAAGGATTGATGAGGGGCAGCAGCGTCATCATAACGGACACATTACTGCAATCGCGATTCCCTTTGCCCAGGCAGCGTGGTGATTATGGGTATTACCTCTCTCACGCATAGTTAGTGGGAGAGGGTGGCGCCAAGAGTAACAGCCCATCACATCATCATCGGTGGCTGTAGCTATAAAACTTAGATAACCTCACAGCCCTGATACCGAGTCGTTCTTAAAAAGAGAATTAATGCGAAAGATAATAATCCAATGTCGAATGAAGACCTATGCCCACAGCTATTCAATGTGTAGGGCCCAATCTAAAAATATACCAACTCAACATCGAAGGTAGATACTGGACTAGGACAAAAACATGAGATGGGTGAATATCTGAGCGTTTCAACCGCCTAATTTTGGTGACATAATTTTTGCCGAAGTTTTTAAACGTCTCGATGTTATACTTCATTTGTATGCGGTACGGTGCCTCTTTCAAATGACAACGTAGCACATTGTAAGGAATAGAAATTTCGGCAAAAATGATGCCACCAAAATTAGACGGTCAAAACGCTCAGATATTCACCCATAAATAGCCCTTTAATTCTTTGACCGCTGTAAATAATACGACTCCAATCTTGTTATAGCCATACGATTTTCAAAAAAACTTACACAGGGTTCAGACATCGTGAGCGTCAGCGTTCGACGCATGTCACAACCGCAAGGGGACGCCACAATGGAGAAAATGACAGCCTTTGCCGCGAAGCCTCTCAGCTGCACCTTTTTATTATTTATACCGCATTTTCAACGAGTGTTTGCTTTGAGCTTTACTTTGATTTCGGAAAAGTGGTGGCGTGTAAACGTGTGATCTGAATACGCAGTAGGGTTACAAGCTGTTTTATGGTAAGTGCTTGGTAGATACGTCGCTGAAAGCACGTGCTTATGCTGAAATTGTTTCTTTTGTTCGTTTTGCTGGAAAAAGTTTATATCAAAATTGGCTGGAATGCGTCTAGACTTGTGTCATTCGAGAGTGGTTTTTTTCATGTAAATTAGAAATACCTAGCCTGGTACTAAGGTGCCTAGAGGTTAACACTTTGAGCGCGGGGAACTCCCGAGGAAAGTTCTCTGTGGGAGGTCCATTTTCACTACAAAGCGGAAAAATCACGGGATCGGCTACGAGCGTCGCGCGTATCACTCGTCCGCAATGAAAGTGTTAAAAGGATTATAAATATTTCTAGACGTAATAATTGCTACAGTAAGATTTTTATCACAGAATTGTGAGTAGACCACGAGAATACGGTAGGTATACATACGTCGTTGGCCCAGCATTACTCTTTTGACGGCCTCAGTAGCTCAGTCTGCACAGTCTGCTTACAAATCTGGAGGTTCCGGGTTTAAGTCTGGGCGCCATTGTGTTTATCATTGATATATTTAGTCATGGTTGTTTTCTAGTATTTGTGTACCTATATTATGTATATCGTAACTAAGTACCCGCAACACAAGCCTTAATTGAGCTAAGTCTGGAGCTAGATTAATTTATGTAACATGTTTCCATGATATTAACATTTATTTATTTTTCAATTTAGGGTTCCGACTCAGTTGGGTAAAAATTATTTTTATTGTCTTTTTTCATACGACTCTGTCACGCTTTTAGGTGCTGTTTCGACTGAGTATATAAAAAAAATCTGGTGCAGATGCATTACTTTTTCAAGCTAGATTTTAAGCCATACACGAGAAATTGAAAACAAAAATCATCTCATACAAAAATCACCACGCAGTCACGTTTTTTAGGTACACAAAATAAGACAATGAAAAGAATTTTGACCCAGTTAATAGCAACTTAAAATGGGCATTTCCATGAAAACACAGCCCAGGATTACTCACCACATCCGTGCCTTTATACGAACGGGTACCTAAACAACCAAAAAGGAACATTCATATTTAGGGGGTATTTACGTGGCAGGACCACGTTGTTAAATTCCGAATGAACGCGTAAGAGAGCATTAACTCCGCTCGGCGAAGTTCGGAAACGCGCTTCGACGCCCGCTTTTACTGCCAAAGAATATTCAAAACGAACATTTATATGCTTACGTGTCTCGTAATATTTAGTACCTACTTACATTCATCATATAATACAGTGATCATTTTATCATTCATCTTAATTATTGGATCCCAGATTTTACTTCGAAAAGGTGCAAATTCAAGAAACACTATTTTTATAGTTCTGTACCTAAGGATATGCAGATACACAGCAAATTTCTCCAATGAGCCTCTGCCTCAGTGTTGGATCTGTATCCACACAAGCCTATCAAAATACTGGAATTTGTAAGCCCGTGATTTCCAAGGAAATACAAATAAGGTTACACAACCAAATTGTATGTAACGGTAATAGTACATTGTGCATCAAGGGAGGTAAGTACGGAATTACTAACGAGAGTGTTAGAAGCCCGACGCCGTTAGGCGGAGGGCTTTTATGACTCGAGTTAGTATTCCGCTTACCGACCGTGATGCATACAATGTTTTTCATCACACTTGCCGACAAAAAAATAAGTTTTAAGACATAATATTATTAAATGACGTACTGAAATTTCTATTACTCTCTAGGGAATATCACTTTTCTATTACTCCCGCTACGCGCGCAAGCAATGGCGGGCTTAGACAGCAAGTGTGATGAAAAAGTTTTTCTTTAATTTCGGATTTGATTCCATACTTCCTGTGCCAAGTTCATTCAGCGAACTTTTGCGACCTTCTCTAGGTCCATCTTGTGGGGACCTAACCCACGATGCGCCTTCCGGTACATGGCCGTCGAAAACCTTTCCTCCCCAACGGCCATCGGTTCTACGTGCAATGTGCATAGATTAGATATAGATATACGGATCGACGACTTTTCAACAACAATCCATTTCCTTACATGGTCTGTTTTCTCGAATAACCATTCCATTGAAAAAATTGAGCAGCTCTTTCCACAATGCAATCAGCCAAACCGCAAATGGACTTTAAAAAAACAAACCAACATAGCAGTGTTGTCTCTGGCCCGCGCGTTCTATATTTGAAAATCAACTGGAGTTCCACGATGTTCATTTGTCATGGAATTACAAAAAGCTTGCGGCTGTTACAATGACGCTGTTGGGAGATAATGAATTTAATTTTACCATGGCACGTTACAATTAAAGAGGGGAATTAATTTGGAAATCGTCACGTCTTATTCGGAGTACAGGTTTACGTGATGTGTGAAATACATGAACTTCCTTCGTAACGTATGAGTTGTGTTGATACTAACTAAATAACTGAGGAATTCTCAAAAGATTTGTACATTTGGATAACGATATTGATAAAAATTGGTAGGCTGGGTCGCGTTTTATGCGTTAGAGTGGCAAACAGCGAAATTGTAAAATGATAATATAAAACGCGACCCTGGTCAAGTCAATAATGCTGAGCAAGATTCATCACATTGCCCAAAATGTCCCAGAAAGTTTCTATGGAATACACATTTTTGGTAACAAAACAAGGAATGTTTCATAAAATTATTTTAGGACGTTTTGGAAAATGTGGTAGATATTGCTCACGCTCAGCATCATTGATTTTACCAGCCTACCAATTTTTATCGAAAACGTGATTCAAATCTACAAACTTTTTGCGATGTACTGATGTAACTGCGTTTAAATACATAACTTACCAATTCCATGGATCGGACATTGCAAAACTGCTTATTACGTACCATTTTTCGTTTTGCTTATGTATCTTTATACTTATGTATTTATTATTGGGGTGTGATCACTCTATGAAAATATTAATAAGATCTTCTGTTGTTCTTCTCTAAATTAAGTCCAGTTTATAAGTTCTTGTAAAATGAGATGGACAACTAGGAGTATTTAGATATAAAAAGGTAGATAATATAATTTTTCCAGCGTTTTCCGGTACAACAAAAGCCCTCGATCTAGCTTGATTCTAGACTTGCTTAACTGAATATATTTGTTTCAAAATATCATAAAACTCCCATGTTTCGAGGAAGCCGGTGAAATATCCCCGTGCCATTTCCCCCAACATTTCACATTAATCTCAAAACAGAAAGTTTTAAGAATACAGTTTTTACGTGATGAAATGGACCTGCCCCAGTTTTAAGTTTTAATGTGCACTTCAGCTTTTTGCGGAGTTTTGGGTAAGTGCTAACACGTGTTGCAGCCGAGTTGCAAACGCTTTGAAAACCAGTCTAAGTGAAACTCCAAGACTCATACTAAGTGTCAGCAATTGACGATCGAACCTAAAATGGTGCCCTGTGGAAGTCAAAAAGAGTGTAACAACACATATTAAATGGTCGGGTTGGATTAAATTGGAGTTGTGGGATAACGGCTCTCATCGACTTTTGCCCTGATGTGAATGTTCCCAAACTTTTATGCCAATATTTATGGTGCTGGATATATCATAACGTCGGTTGACAACCAAAACTCACTAAGTAACAAATACCTACTTGAAATAGAGATCGTATCTCAGTTCTGATTCAATACTGACATAAGAGGTTGCTAAGAGTAGTGACAGTTTTTATAGTGTGTTTTGGTTGTCAGCCGACTGCATTTAATGATTCACAGAAGGAGGAGGTTCTCAATTCGACTGTTTTTTAGAACTCTTATATTTTGGCCATGTCCGTCTGTCCGTCTGTCCGCAGCATAGCTCAGTGACTGTTAATACTAGAAATCTGCAATTTGGTACGGGGATACATATTAATCATGCCAACAATGTCGTATAATAAAAACAAAAAAAAGCCCCAACTGGTGAATTGGGGATTTTCTTTGCTGTAATCCTATAGTACCTATAGGGTATAATAGGTTTAAAAATAATAAAAAAAGTTTTTTTTCTAAAGTCAATATTTTCGGAGATAATCGCTCCAGAAAAAAAGAAAATTGTGTGTGTGATGTGTGTCCCCCTTTTAACTTTTGATCCGGGCGGCGAAGGATGAGAACTACCCTCATTGTCACTTTTACGAAAAGCGGGTTGCACACAACACTCACTACGTCACTAGGTAATAAGAGCTCGTCTACACTGTCTACCGATGGAATACCTAAAACCGATCGAATATGGATCGAAACATGTCGAGCAATTATCGACTTAATTACGTGATTAACCCGTTTGATAAATATTTAAATATGTTTGAGTCTCACGTTAGTTATTATTTGTCTCGTTCCAAAGACCGATGTGCAAACTTTATCGCTGGGTACTGGCCTACTACCGCGAAAATCAAAATCCGTTTTCGAAGATTTTTCTCTGTCATTCCAACGAAGGCGACATTAGAGTGACAGAGACAAATCCTCGAAATTTGCGGATTTCGATGTTCGCGGTAGGGCCGCTGTACCAGGCTACCTGGGTGCACATCGGTAAAGGTACATTTATTTAAACATTAAATCATACGCCACATTGTCAGTATGGGCATCATTTAAAAATCCATTTCGCTAAGCGCCTTACTCTCTGCAGTCCCTAAGCCGTAGTTGGTACGAAGGACTCCTAACCTTCCGAACTAGAAATAACGATCCTCATGTTCTAGCATTAGAACATGTACATTTTAGATACGGTACAGTTGTATAAGAATTTAAGAATAGAGTAAGCACAAAGGCGAGTAAATAATGAGCTATAGACTAAGGTACACCCGAGTAAAACCGGACTATTTTTTGGTGAGCTGAAAGGATGGCACAAAAAAAACATAAATTTATTCTCACTAACTTTTACCTGCAGATGTATGATGTACGTGATAAAACGCACTTTTTTTAACGTTCGTAGCTCACTGAGCGGTTGCTGCATGCTAGCGAGAGGGGCAGGGTGAAATGGCGTCATGTAATAATATAGCCAGTGAGGAAAAAATCCTACTATTTTAGTAGTTATTGCGGTCATCCGATCTTACATTAGATCCGATCTTAGCCGAGTGTACCTTATTTCCTCAATCACGAAACTCACTGTGTCAGTAAAAGTGAAATGTATATTTATAGTTGATCGCTGGCTATTCACACTGTAGGCGAGTACATTTTCTTAAAATTCTTTCTTTCTTTATTATCACAATTTTCTTATTTTATCACTCGCCCGCGAAATAAAAACTCGTCAATCACTACTCGCTGCTCACGAAGTTTGCGTTTAAACGTATAGTTGATCCATGAATATCGCTAAATCACTTTATAATATTAATAAGCTGCAACAAATGGTACAAATTTAAATCTGTTAATTTAATGTTCAAATATGTATCGATTTCACACACCAGTGATTTCATTTTATTCAATTACCATTGCAGGTTAATAGGAAACGCGGGTAGCGTTTTAACATTCGAGTTTGCCTATTAAAATAAATTGATGTTGATGACCTAGTCTAGCCTAGTCGAGACTAGTCAAATAACGAATTATTCTTTAGGTAGCACATTCTGGAATTATGACAAAAAAAAAAAAATTTAAACTGTTTATTTTACATAAATGTACATTTTATATTTTTTTTAGGTACCTACACAAAACTCTAATCTAATAATTATTTAGAGTTTAGGTGAGTTAGGTCTTACTAAATAGTTATTTATTTATTTATTTACATTAGTGAGGCACTTAAAGTTCATTTCAACAATAATTTTACTTTACAGAATAACATGCATTATCTGACATACCTATTTAATATTAGGCGGATAATATTTAAGTTCTAATGCAGTCTTTTAATAAGCACTTTCTTAAAGAGCCTTACAATTTGTTTATGAGTTTTATTACAAGTTGAAACTAATGGAAGCCTATTCAAAGTCTGAGATAATGCACTTGTCCATACTCTCTTGCCATGTTCGTTAGTATTTTTATGACTATTTTAGACTATTTTTATGTATAGCCTATCTACTTTTATAAGGTCCAGTTCACCATAGTATTTGTATAGTAAACTAGGTCTTAAAAAGTGGATGGGCTATATATAATTATGCACGTTTCTTCGCTATAAACTTCATCAAAGCATGCCATAATGACCAATCGTGCGCATCCCGCATCCAATGGATTCCAGCCATCTTTATCAGGTCACCGGTATTTCTTATAGGGGAGTCTTCCCATGCTGCATCAACTCGTGCGTGGTCGCACTCTAGAACTCTGGCCATTAGTTTCTTGGGCAAAATGTCTCTTACCTTTTTGACCGAGGAATCAAGGAAATGCCCGCTTTAAGTGGCAGTGGGTAGCCGTGTGATGACGGCACTAAGAATACATTTGGCACCATACCGACTCTTCCCGCGGGTGTCGTAAGAGCAGACCTAAGGGATTGAAGTGTCTGTGAACATTCTTTGATAGAAGATTGATGATGGGCAGCAGTGTCATCAACATCCGTGTGTCCGCTTCCCTTAATTATGGGAATTTATCTCCTAATGCGACTATACGCATATTTAATGGGAGAGGCCTAGCTGAATATCTGAGCGTTTCAACCGCCTAATTTTGCTGGAATAATTTTTGCCGAAGTTTCTATTCGTTATGCTACTTTGTCATTTGAAGGAGGCACGGTACCTTATACAAATGACGAAGTATAACATTGAGACGTTTAGAAACTTCGCCAAAAATGATGGCACCAAAATTAGGTACTTAAAACGCTCAGATATTCACCCGCCTACGTCCAGAAGTAGACTGAGATAAATTGATGGTTATGAGTTGCAGTGGGCACTTGCGGGCAGAACTGATAGGCTAATGGCAGAAAGGAACTTGAGGTCGGACCACTCGTTGAAAGACGGTAGCGTCGGAACCTCAAAGCCTCAGACTATATGGTCTGACGATCAGGTTAAGGTCGCTAGAAAGATCCTGGACGGAGACGTTTGTTCAGCCATGGACCCCTTTTCAACAGAATGCTAATGATTCCTTTTTAGGGCACCAGTCTTACAGTGGATCATCCTGGAGCCACTTTCTTTTATTTCTTCTCGTAGAGTGTTTTTGTATTGCAGAATAGCGATGAGGCTTAAATTAAACTGTTGTATCTACTACTTTTGTCAGCCACCGTAGCCTAGTTGGTAGTGAACTAGTGACCCTACGAAGCTGGAGGTTCCGGGTTCGAATCCCAGCGACGACATTATTTGTGTATTTATTTATCACAAAGATTTATCACATCACTGACCGGATGTTATTCAATTACTGATCCAGGTTATAACAGTTAATAGTATTTTAACGCTCCAGTTTACTTAATTTTCCATTTCAAATACCTATAAACGTCGGATTATTTTATTCTCGTACAAACAACAAAACTCTGTACATTGGTAAACCTTATTGCTTAAGGCATAAGGTCGACTAATGGGCAGCTAACAGTGTAGGAAATCGTACACAGATTAAAACCGCAATCAACATTATTGAAACAAAACCATAATGACTGTTGCGGTTTAAAGATTACGCTGACCGACATTTTATTGTTTTATACAACAGTTGTATAAAAGAGGTCATTAAATGATATTGATATGAGGCCATACAAAACCGCGTGTGCAAAACCGCATACTCTATTTTATGAAATAACTAAACAAAATATTTTACTTATAAAAACTATAATATATACTTTTCGTTAAACTTTGAACTACAGAAGAACGCGTTTGAAGATAAATAACCTAAATTTTAAAGTATAACAAAACATAATATTTTCTTCGGTTACCGCGAGGATTACTCATGAAATAAAACTATGAAAACGGATAAACTCGCGTGAAGTTAAAATTAGTTAATATACGCGAGTTTATCCGTTTTCATAGTTTTATTTCATGTATAACAAAACCTCAACAATTCAACGATTTCGAAAAATAAGTGGTAGTGGCAAAAATGGAGAAAAAAAAATGCACGACAAGCTCTTGGTCGATGTTCTGTTTCTTATGCTTTCGTTTATACAATAATAGTTATTTATGACAAGTGTGGAAAGTAGCCTTTTTTCAAGAAGAGTGTCGGTGGGGTGCCTGTCGTGTCGCATAACGTCGATTGTCCTAAAATTTTTTGGGCGAGAATGTTTGGCATAATCTTACATGGCATACTATTTGTTTAGCCTAGGTACTTAATTTTGCGTATACACGTTTAAAATGCCTACACCATATTTATTCTAATATTGATTACTCGAACGTCAAATGACCTAAAGCATAATAATCCTAATGTTCATTGTAATAAATATTGTTTTCCCTACTACTCGAACTGTCAATTTTCACTGCGCCTACTTTTATCATGTCCGAAATTTCATTCAAAAAGGCATTTTAATAGCAACATGCAAAACATTAGAACAACAGGGTGAATGGTTAAAAACAATAGGGCGGAGTGAATGGCGTAGTCTATAAATACTCAGGTATTTTTAATCAATTGTTTACACATCCTCATACTTACAAAACCAAAAAAAGGGGGGGGGCGGGGGCTCGAAGCCCCCCACCAGGGGGGCTCGGGGGGCTAAGCCCCCCGCATTAAAAAAGAGATAATCTGAACCTCCCCTAACTTAACCTGGATAGGTTCGTTAGGTACCTTTTATCCCTTAGAGCGGAAATAGAAGCCCCGCGCAGCGGGGCTTCGTCGACCGGTTCCCAGGTCCAAATTGCTCACTAAAATTCTTTGGACAACAGGGCGAATTATTTAGTAATAGTTAAGTATAAGGAATAAAACAATATTTTTAAAGTTAGTTAAAGGTAGGTACCTAATCACTTTTAGTACATTAAATAGTAGGAACATCACCATTATGCACAACAATTCACCATTACGACAAATTTTTCGAAATAAAAACATTATGCCACCCGATATAGATCCGTGTCGGTGACTATATATCTTAGACACGAGTAAGAAACCTAGACTATCTTGGCAGTACTAAGGTACTAACCAAGCCGTGCGGAAAAGTACTATGAAAATTCTTGTGGGAACACACGTGCGGAAAAAAATCACTTTCTCTTTACCCTCAAAAATAACTCTTTCTGAGCATATGCATTGTAAAAGTGATTTACCTACTTACCTATTTAAGATTATTTGTCCTCGTAATTATATACTTATAATACCTCGTGCCGCATCTGCCAGCAATCAAATCTATCTAATACAGGTACCCTCGCTGAAACAAAGACCGAATCGATGACTACATCAGATAATCGGCTTTTCTATTCCTGCTTCGTCTCCGCTAATTGTAGATCCTCCCGCGGGACGTATGTCTGCCAAGGAACTATGCCCTTACTATGTGCTGGCCGCTGAATCATGTTGTATTTTGATTTGAACATGAAATAATATTTATTTAAATACACACTTAATTGCTAGTGGAATAAGCTCCTTGCAAGTTTCTTATCTTCTTAACGTGCAATACAAATTCGGAAATCGGTGAACCCCGCACTAGGCAAGCCTGTGCGCGCGTGTTAACATGCATTCACACCAAACGAGCATTTGCTATTCTAACCCGATACGAATAAAACGTGATTCGTTGATTTCGTAGAGTGGAGGATAGAATAGCAAATGGTTGTTTAGTCTGAATGCACCTTTCCAGATAAGGTGAGGTCGGTCGGTTTTTACATCAGTCTAGCGATTTATCTAACAAAAACTATGTAATGATATAAATTAAATACAAGACAAAGCAAATCTAGGTTACAAAAATATTTGGAAAGTGATTATAAATACAAATAAAATGGTAGATTTCGTCATCATCATCATTATATCAGCCTAGAGGGACTGTGGGACATCATGCTGAGTGAAGACCCTTTAGAGCAATTCACTGTTCGCCTGTAAATTTGAATGTTAATGTAACCATGCAAATTTTTGTTCTATGCTAATAAAAATATCTTATTCTAACTTTTCATCATCATCATAATCATATCAGCCGAAAGAAGTCCACTGCTGAACATAGGCCTCCCCGGTCCTGTGCCACCCGCGCCCCCACCAGTTAGCGCCGTTAATACAATTTCTTGTTAGACAAGCATCCGCTCCGGGTAATCCGCGCCATCTAGCGTAGGTCCTTAAGTACCTAAAAGTTATCGCAGTCAATATTAACTCACGCCACCAATACATGGTAAAGACATAGTTCTACACTGCGATGCTAGAAAGTCCTAAGTCCGTACGAGATTCATGATAACATATGACTTTTTGAATAACGATAGTATTATTGTTACGAAAATAATGAGCTCTATTTACTGTATTCGATTCTAGAATGTAGGAGGTTTCTTGTTCATCTATAGAATTTATTTTAGATGCACTTCTATTGGAAATATTAGTTTCTTCAAATTGGATATCGATGTTCGATCCTTGTGCTCATGATATTGTAAGGAAAATACTGAGAAAAAGGTAGGTATATGATTTACTTTAGCCTAGCTGTTGGGCAATCGCATGCGATAAGCGAATAGTAATAAATGTACTAAAGTGACAGATCCGCGTGACATAGCCGTGTGGTGACGGCAGTTAGAATACATTTGTCAACACCCCAACTCCTCCTGCGGGTGTCGTAAGAGTCGACTAAGGGATCGAAGTATCACTGACCATTATTTGATAAAAGATTGATGATGGGCAGTAGCGTCATAGTGGACACATTACTGCGATCACCAATCCGCTTGCCCAGCGTAGCGATTATGGGCATTTACCTCCTAATGCTAATGACTATACGCATAGTAAATGCCTAAATATCATAGGCTGACGTGATTTTTCCGTTTGCGCTTGCCGAATGGCATCTTGGCTAGAGCCACTGGGTGCTTAGACAAGTTGCCAATCGCTAACGTTTAATCGCCAATCGTAAACGAAAGGCAGCTAACTGTCTTTGTTGCACTAATAGGAAAGAGTGACAGAGAGGGAAGACTACGATACGCTACTAAGCGTTAGCGATTGGCAACTTGGTCAAGCATCCTGATCATAATTATTGTATAATTATTATTTGTCAGCCTCCGTAGCTTAGTTGGTAGTGACCCTGCCTACGAAGCTGGAGGTTCCGGGTTCGAATCCCGGCGAAGGCATTATTTGTGTACCTATTTATTTATCACAAATATTTGTTCCTTGGTCATGGTTGTCTATGTATTTAAGTATCTATATGTATCTATCTATTACATATATCGTCACCTAGTACTCACATCACAAGCCTTAATTGAGCTTACCATGGGACTAGGTTGATTTGTGTGAGATGTCCCAAGATATTTATTTATTATGTAGTAAAATCTTCCACTTGATATTAAGAATTCCAACAGCAAACTAGCTTTTAAACATTCTGTCCGTGCTTTCTTTGCTAGCAGATTAATCGATTAGACAACGAGGTTCAAATTATCACACATTTCGTCTTTATTTATTTATATATATATATATATATATTTATATTATGTATTAATTTATATATATTATCTATTATATTATGTATTGCATGCATATTTTATTTTAGTAAGAATATTTGTGTCGTAGGCGTAGTAGGGTAGTTTCATTGATAGTAAGTAGTAAGTAATCTTGTATAGCACCGCCCACAACTTCTCTGCTTTGCCTTAAGGTTGACTGGTAGAGAATGCCTTTTGGCATTAAGTTCGCCTTTTGTACATTAAGGTTTTCTTTTGTGCAATAAAGATTAAATAAATAAATAAATAAATAAAATGTATAAAGCTAAATTGTTCCGCAAACATTCCTAAATTTGGAAAATTTGGTTAAGTTTGATTTTGACATCAAAAAATACCTAATGCACTATTGATTGTATAGAATAAAGACTACAAATTCCTCCATAAAAACGTCAATACCATACGTATAAAAGGCTCATAAAAGTCATTGATAATAGGCATGATGACTGGCAAGTCAAATCAGCATTTTTTTTCGAACTGTCAAAACGATCACAGCTATGGAATTTTATATGAAATACAAAAAAGTGACGTCACGTTTGAGTACTGCCAAAAGACCTACTCTTTTAAGTTCTTTTCAATTTTTTAAATAGAAGTTCCGTACAAAAACTACTGCAATCGTGCATAAAGTCAAAGTCAAAGTCAAATAATTATTTATTCAAATTGGAATAGTAACAAACTCTTTTGAATCGTCTAGGTATTAAATCTACTTCCGGTTCTAACCCTACACCGCGGACCCAAGAAGAACCGGTAAGAAACTTAGCGGGAATTATTTTTTCAAGCAATCATGGTACATCTTACAAATAACATGCATTAAAAAAAAACATAAAATTGTTTTTAAATAAATTGAAATATAATAATAATGTTCAATAATTTATTTTAACTACAGTCATCATCCCTAATTATGTGATAATGACCAAATTATTTACGAGAGTTCAAGTTACGGCATTATAAACCAACAACTGTTAGTGAATAATAGCATCTCCTAGTAAATTACTCACTCAACTTTGAGTAGTAAATACCTAAAGCTCTATAAGCAACTTCCAAAGTCTAGTGTTTCAGTTCATTACAAATGTATTAAAACTTCCTACTTAGTCTTTGTAGACTTGGCTTTCATGCTATTGTCTACAAACTTGCATTTTCATAACAATCGCCGTCAGATATATCGAAGCGGCCAGGACGCTCACAAATATCTGAGTGTGCTTAGATACCCGTAGACCGGACAAACACTTGTCAAAGCAGAGTCTCCATTAGCAATCCAGTGGCAAAAGGAAGTGGGGGCGGCCTCGGAATACTTGGAGGCGATCAGTTGAGAAAGAGGCTGGCTCAATTGGTCTGAACTGGAAACAACTGGAAGAAGCCGCGCAAGATCGTGACAAGTGGATAACTCTTCTGCGAGCCCTATGTCCCTTATGAGGGATAACAGGAACGCATCATCATCATCATCAAACACTCAACCTGGATAACTTATTAAAGTCATGGCTGGTCATGTCTAAGTCCCCGCATTTTATTATAGTAGAAAAATTATGAACACGTATATAACGTATCAAGACGAGATTTTTAGAGTTCAACTACCCCTTACTCTAGTGATTTCATAGAAGTTACTGTAAACACACTGATTTCAAATAGATTTTTAGAATAATACATAGAGGAATTTCGCTGTTTTTTCAATCGTTTCCAAAAAACATGTATCTTTATCGATTACCTATAACTCCACATACATTTTTTGGGAATTTTTAAAACAACCTAAAATTTTGCCTGCACCAATCTGTCTAACGATATTTTTTTGGATGGTATGAATAACTCAGGAAAATTACAATATAATTTTACGTTAAAAAGGATTCTACCCATGCTGCTAATATTTGAAAACTCTTAGAAATCAGTCAGTTTGCAATATGTTTTATGAAAAATGACACCCGAACCGGTTTTTTTTGACGGCGAGTGTAGTTCCTATAGTTTCTAAAGTTCTGTCAGTCAGAAAAGTCTGCGCAACGCTTAATGAAGCTCTGAAATTTCCACGGATTATTGTTTTAAAGCCTCTGAACAACGGAAAAGTTGGACCGTCCGTACAACCCTCGGCCAGGAACATTTGGACAATGCGCTACCAAACTGTACTCAGTCCAATAATAAATAGACTAATAAATGGGAAATGTTTACACAAATTGAGCTAATTCCATGGTTAGTTTAGTTTTATACTTGATAACAAAGTTACGTAACCCATAAAATTGTCTTAAAAATGGAACAAATACCTTTAACTATTAAATTAGCTGTGACAGTCGGACGTGACGAATCTATAATGGTTCCGTTTTTGCCATTTTGGCTGTGGAACCCTAAAAACTAAAGTTACCTTTACATTTAACGGCTAAATTAAAAAGATTACACGTATCCTTGTGAATTTGTTCGTGATAATATTGTATTTTTTTTATATTTTTGTAGATAAGTTACATTAATAACTTAATTACTAGCTTAACAAGTTCCTTACAATTTTATTATCTTATCGTACAAATTTGGATATCGGGGGACCCTGCACTAGGTAAGCCTGTGTCGCGTAGACCAGTGCTCAGTGTGTTACAAATAAGATGAGATCGGCTATTACGTCAGTCAACTGAAAAATCTACAAAGAAGTATTATGTACAATGATACAAATGAAATACAAGATAAGAAAACAAATTTAGGTTGCGAAATATATTTGAAAAATTTTATAAATTCAGACAACATAGGAATTAGTGATTGTCATGTGTCCTCATTGGTTCTGAACATACTTTTTATACAACACAACAACACACGATGGCGCCAACAACCGCTCTAAAAGATCAACTGAAATAAATTCTTAAAGATATAACTTCCCAACTGTATTTAACACAAGCTACAGAATTGAACTCGGTGTATTTGTTGGTACATTGTTTGGTCGTGCATTACCGGAACTCCGAAATTTTAGGCTTAGGAATCCTCTTGGGGCGACTGCTACGCTCCCCTCAAAATAAGGGTAGTTTGGGTGCCGGAAACGGAAAATTGAGAATTCATCCTATAAATACAGACGTTTCCGGTGCTTTAAGACATTTTTGACGATATCGAATCAAGTGACATAAATATTTTACGGGTTGTTCGCTGTTGTATCTTCAAAATAATGGTGATATAGAAAACGTTTATCCTTGATATTCACCGAGGTTACATTCAAAGAAATAAATAATTGAATTTAAGTTGACAATGATGTTATGAATTATTTACCTTTTTTGTAAAATTATAGGTATATCTAGTTAAGATGTCAAATTTTGAGAGACATACTACAGGTACTACTCACAAGTTTAAATTGTCTTGAAAGCTTTTCAGGTTTTTGAGTCATATAAATCAAGTTTTGTGTCTCAAATCATATAATCTTAATTATAACATGTTCACAATTTTATGTATTGATATCATATCAACTTCGAAACCAGATTAAAATACGAGCTGTGTAGTATTTTTTTCCAGCTATCACCATAACATATTTTAGCAATTTTGCTGTTTTCGCGATCGAAGATACGATAAGTCAGTCCAATTACACCTCTATTCCGTTTACTGAAAGGCGGAAGTCGCTTCGCATAACACACGAATAAGGAGGTAAGTGAAATTCGTCACGACGTGCCCTTACTAAGAGAAGTCTCCAACTCGCCGCTTATTTTTGCGGATGTATTAGCACAGTATAATAAATAGTACTATCGTTAGTTAGTGCTGCCCCCCACCGAAAGTGACAGTCCTAAGGTCTTCGCACACTATAACAAGTCCACGCCAACGCGGCAGCAACTCTACTCACACTCACGATGAGTAGTCAACTAGTTGATCCACCCATTGGTAACTAGTGGACAACGCGGTATCAACGAGTGGGCAATGTTAAAGGTTGCTTGATACACGTGAGTGGCAAACGCATAGGCGCCGCGTGGACAGCAGCGTGTGGTCGTTGCGTGACAAACGAGTCGGGGTTGACAAAGGTCACTCGCATCGTACACACTAAAGAGTGTACGATGCGTATGCCACTCGTCGTACACTACTTCAATATCATTTTTTGAAATTAAACCTTGAACAATTTGAACAGGGCTTAAATTTCATTGAAGAGACTTGAGTCGAGTGGGCGTGGAGTTGATATAGTGTGCAAAGACCTCTACACTGCGTTTTCCAAACCGTGGTCTTCACTCGAGTACTTTTCGACCCTTTCAGCTATCTGCTCTGCGTGCAATGTGATCTGTCCATTGCCACTTCAGCTTGCAAACCCAGAGGGCTATTATGGTAACTTTACTTCGTCTACGCATCCTCTCATTTCTTATTCAATCACGTAAAGAAATCCCTAGCATAGCCTTCTCCATAGCTCGTTAAGCGACTTTGAGATGAGTTGGATAGTAAAGAACCACGTTTCACCGCGGTAAGTTAGCACTGGTGACGCACATTGATTGAACACTTTCATCTGGAGGCATTGAAGTATGTCAAACAGAAAGATGTTACGTAGTTTCTCCACCGGATTCGGTGGTTGACCTCATGCTCGAAGATGAAGCTGGATTTTTGGAATTGGACATTTGTACCTACCCCAACTCTTTCTGTGGGTGTCGTAAGAGCCGACTAAGGAATTGAAGTGTCACTTACCATTCTTTGTTAGAAGATTGATGATGGGCAGCAGCGTCATCATAGTGGACATATTACTGCGATCGTCAATCTGCTTGCCCAGCGTAGCGATTATGGGCATCTATCTGCGTCTATCAGGGGCCGGAACCGGTATTTTACAAAAACTTCGATATAGGCCAATATTTTTGAATGTTTTATAGGTACTCTTTATGTACTACTCAATATTTTGTGTAATTTACAATATCATATTCTTAAATCAGTTTCACGATACTTTTTATTAAATATTATCTCCATACAATCATATATTCATTTTATTACATATAACTTAAATATTCAAGGAAACATATCTGCAACACATTCTTAAATTACTTCATTAACTTAGAATTTCTATACCGAAGAACGAAAAAGAACGAAAAAAGAACCGTTCTTTTGTCTTTGTAAATAACGGTTCCGGTCGTCTAATACCTACGCGTAGTTAATAGGAGAGGACTAACAGCAGTGGACTGAGATAGGTTGATGACGTGATTTGAAATTGGCTTATTTCCCATGGTAAGGGTAGACGTGGGGCGCAGATGTGTGTTATCGCCATCGTCACTTCGGAACTCGTAACGGTTATTGAACTCATCACAGCCCTCGTTACGTTGATCGCCGCTATGACTTATTCCGCACTTAGCGGAGTGCGAGGTAGTTAGTCTTGCAATGATTATATGTAATGGTTTACCGTGTCGGCTGTTATTTCAGCATTGTATTATTTAACGATATACTAAGGTATTCCTTGTATACCGTTAAATATTACTTCATAATCAAGGTATTAACAAAATGTTCGAAGTAAATACAATATTTTTTAATACATGTAATTTATTTTCAAAATTACAATTTACGTAAATAGATTAAATCTAACTAATCTACTTAATCTAACCTATATTATTATCTAAGATTGGCCCTTGTGGCATTGTACCGAGGATGCTGGCTGCATTTCCTCGATGTATCGCAATAGGTACTGATGCATTGTGCGAGGAAGTCGCCAGTTTTTCGGTCTTTAGTTACGTCAAACAGACGGTTCTCGATCTCAGCAAACAATTTGCGTACGCTGGGGCCCCATGAACCTAAAGTTTCTACGCCTAACGGTAAGAAATCGTATTCTTTGCCGAGGCCCTTATATTACGTTTTAAAAATTCGTCATTTTCAGCCATAGCGGCCGCCTTAAACGTAGTTCGTTGAAGATGGGACGGTGCCAGGGTGTCGCAAGTAGCATCCCATGCCAACATCCGTCCCAAGCTCCAAGGAACCAAAGACACACCATCAGGTCTCTTATCTCTAATAATACCAGTAGGCTCAAGAAGAGCAGGTACGTTGATCGTGGCAGGAGACCTGCGGATTAGGTCGTTAAGCGTCGCATGTCTGGAAATACGGCCTCTGCTTTTTTGACAACTTAGTCCGTGGTGACCCAGTCGGTCCACGTCAATACAATATTCATAAAATTAAATGAAAAGGAACAAGAAACTGCGGAAAGTTTTAACTGATTTCACATCAAATCATCAGCCTATCTCAGTCAATGCTCGTATGCCTCGTACGTAGACGTAGTAGTAATAATTATGTCCACTATGATGACGCTGCTGCCCATAATCAATCTTCTATCAAAGAATGGTCAATGACACTTCAATCCCTCAGTTGATTCTTACGACACCCACGTGAAGAGTTGGGGTGGTGGCAAACGTATTCTCAAGTACTATTTTTTTATAGTTAAAAGTTTATACTGTTACTTACAGTGTTTTACCGACTGATGAAAAATGTGAAATACACATAAGCTAATATGTAATGGCCGTGTGGTGACGGCAGTAAGAATACATTTGTCGCCATCCCAACTCCTGCTGGTGTCGTAAGAGTTGACTAAGGGATTGAAGTGTCACTGACCATATTTTATAAATGATTGATGATGGGCAGCAGCGTCATCATAGTGGACACATTACTGCGACCGCCAATGCGCTTGCCCAGCGTGGCGATTATGGGCATTTACCTCCTAATGCGTCTATACGCATAGTTAATACGAGAGGCCTACGTCCAGCAGTGAACTATCATATGCTGATGATGGATGATGACGGTTTATTACAGTTTTTTACCAACTAGCAAAAAAACTGAAATACACATAAACTATTATGTAATTAGTAAGTGGGTATTTCTCAAATAGGTCGACTGTGTCCCAATCATATCCAAAAGTTCAGAGTTTCCAGAAAGGCCAATATTATGATACTTACGAGTATGTGTGAAGCTCCTGTGTTGACTTTTCTGTTCACATTATAAAAAATATGGAAAATAAGTTTAAGTAACATAAAATATTATGCATGGCTGCGACAATTCGCAGACTGTATGAGAATATCAAATGAAATCAAAGAATTAAGTCAGTAAGCATCTTACACATTTTATAGTAACAATCTGTAATAAAACAAGAGGAATTATATTAATAACAAACAGAAAACGTTATGTTATTGTAATCATGCTAATCTTGATTCGATTTCTTTTATTTATCAAACATTGATCCGGTAATAAGCCTCATTCCTGCTTTGAGGAAGCCGAGTCTTCACGCACGTACGAACGAAATGCCTCTCGAGTTTGGCAATCTGTGTGTCATCGGGATTCTGCGAACATATCGCTTGCCGTCTATGTAATATCGCGAGTACACAGTGCGCATAGCTAATCAGGACAAAATGATTGCTTAGAAACTTTTCATCGTACTGTTTTGCGTATGCCATCGAGCGCATAGGCGTGTGCCGTAGAAAACAGGAACTGGAAACTGGTATTCTCTCTAAACAAAAAATAACGGTTATTTCCGTTCTGCGGTATATAAACTCTAAGTTGATGAAGAAATTTAAAACTACGATGTTGTAAATTACATAAAATATTGAGTAGTACATGAAGAGTATAAAACATTTTAAAATGGGCAATTTCATGCAAGAGCGTGATGAAAGTGACCAATTTCTCACATGTTTATTCATTAATTGTGCAAGTTTTACTGCTATTATATCTACCTATCAAAATAATACTTATTCAGATACAGTGTACCACTTAGGTACACTAGGATCATAAGTAAATAAACAGTCGATCAAATGGCTACTTTCATGACAGTTACATGGATATACCCAAATACTGGGCTATTTCGAGGTTTTTCTAAGTACCGGTTCCAGTCCCTGGCTAGAAAACGAAAAACGTGTAAACAAAATGTCTGGCATCCAATAATATTTGTTGTCTGCGATATATCGTGACACACGTAAGTAGATTTATTTTTACGTTCATATGAGTACAAGAGGTTTAAGGTTTAAATTGGTGGTAAGGCTAAGATATGTTCTGAAAGTGCTCAATTATGAAATAATGCAATACAAATTTAAGAAAGTAACCCTTACATTAACGCTGACCCGCACACTAGACGATGTCCCGTGGGGAAGGTTACAATTCACAAACAAAAGTATCAGATGTCTATTTTATTACGGCTAGCGGTAGCAATACATGCTGAATAAATAGAGTTACAATAATAAAACTTCCTCGCACAACGCATCAGGGTGATTTGACAAGTTGCCAGTCGCTAATGCTTATGCCTTGGTCACGACATTGGTCTAACGGCCCGGCCACGACATTGGTCTAAGGCGACCAGCGGCGAGCGAATCCATGAGTTGGAGCGGGATGCCGATATGGGTACGAGCACCATACGTTTTCCGCTAAGCCGGTCGCCTTAGACCGATGTCGTGGCCGCGGCGTTAATCGTCAATCGTAAGCGAAAGGCAGCTAACCGTCTTTGTCGCACTAATATAACAGAGTGACAGAGAGGGAAAACTACGATACGCTACTAAGCGCTAGCGACTGACAACTTGGTTAAGCATCCAGTATTGCGATACAGTGAGGAAATACCGCCAGCATCCTCGATACAATGCTACAAGGGTCAATCTTAGATATAGGTTAGGTTGAGTAGATTAGGTATATTTAATCTATGTTTATAAATTGTACAGCCTCGAAAATAAATGTGATAAAAAAATAATAAAAGAAAGATGAAATAAATTTTAGCGTTTATTTACTTTTGTGTCGTTTTCTACTGGCACACGGAATAGGGGTAAAAAAACATTATTTGACATTTAATTAATACCTGATTTCCACGGAGTTTATTTACTACAAGCCAGCTCCTAACCCGAGATCTCTACAAAGCAAACGCACTAAATTGTTCATCCTGTTTCATCCCCTTTTTCCACCTTTTTCAGAACCGTACAATGCCGTAAGCACCTCAACGGTTATTACCTCCAACCTCCTACAACCTTTGTTAGCGAACTCGTCACAGCTTCCCCCTGAATTTAAATGGAGAATTATATTGAAGTATTTTTCGGAAGAGAAGTTTTATTGTATTGTTTGATTGCGTGTCACTCTGATAGATGGAGGCTTTCAAAAGGCGTCTTTTGTCGCTCCAAGCCTGTACGTAATGTTGGCTTTGGATGAATTTATTAAAAAGTTTACCAGGATACGACTCCGCGGAAAGTTTAATAGTCGCTCTCAAGTTTTTGGTAAGTGTTCAAGTTTTGAAAAGGTGAACAATCGGCTGGCACGACGCTTCATTTACTGTCGCTGGGTGCATAAATAGCTTATGATTACGAAAGTTTTAGGGCTTTGACATTCAATTTAGAAACGCAATGTTGAATATTACTTAAGTTTTTTACCGATTTCATATTTTGTTTAAGTTTTCAGTTTTATCATATCAGCTGTAATAAATAATACATCTTTATTTATTAAGATTTTTATACGACTTATTGGCAACTTATCTCTCTTTCCTAGTCCAGTACAATATTCGATTTTAATCCTTCTTCCCCTAATAAGAGCAAAAAGTATAATATAATATAAGCAATCATTTAAGTTGTGGTTACCTTTACATAATTGGATAAGCATCAGCCATGAATTAATATGCATTTAGAGTATGTAAGATGTGTTATCTGTTGGTAATCCTTAAGAAAAAAAAAAAAATAAAATAAAATAAGAGATTCAAGTGCACGCATATTTATAGACGCAACTGTACACTCAAGACCTCAACTTTACAACCACGTCAAAATGAGTATTAGTAAGAGATTTTCAACAAATTTTTTTTCGGTCATGGAGTATTCCTTTATTTGAAAACTGTCTTTGAAATCAGCCCGAAAACAGTGTTTTCTATGAAAAGTTACACCCGAACCGTATTTTTTGACAGCGAATGTAGATTTATAGTCTGAGAGTGACCTTAAGGATCCAATCGGTTGGCAACACCTGGATGCTTAGCCAAGTTGCCGATCGCTAACGCTTAGTAGCGTGTCGTAGTTTTCCCTCTCTGTCACTCTTTCATATTAGTGCGACAAAGACAGTTAGCTGCCTATCGTTTACGATTGACGATTAAGCGTTAGCGATTGGCCCTGGATTTATTATTAAAACTAGAAAACATTATACAGCTTTGACGCTGAAACTGTGCGCGAGTTAAAAGTGTTAAAACACCACAACGCGAACATACGACAAAATAAAACAAACACAATTTTCGTAACGACTGTTTACGAACAAAGAGCATAATTATGTATACCGGCTTTGACCTTATGTCAATGGTATAAGGTGTATAATGATACATTATTATTGCAATCACATCTAATAATATCTGTACATTTCAGAACGTATGTCCAAGACATGAAGTTCAAAATCGTTAACATATTTATGAAGCGAACCGCACTGAAGTGTGGTGGGATATGAAAATTAAAATTTGCTTTGCAACAAGCCTAGCTTTTGCTTTACTTAGACGTTTCATGTTCTTTATAATATAATATTAGTTGAGCGGTGATACGTAAAACTGAAAGCATAAAAAGTTTCTGAACGAAAACTAAAGGTGCATTCAGACCAAACGAGCATTCGCTATTCTATCCCCCACTCTACGAAATCAACGAATCACGTTTTGTGTAACGATCGAATTTCGTACAGTAGGGGATTAGAATAGCGAATGCTCGATTGGTCTGAATGCACCTTTACATAAGGTAAGAACAAGTCACAAACATCAAGTTGCCAATCGCTAACGCTTAGCAGCGTATCGTAGTTTTCCCTTTCTGTCACTCTTTCATATTAGTACAACAAATAGCAGTTAGCTGCCTTTCGCTTACGATTAACGATTAAGTGTTAGCGATTTGCAACTTGGCTAAGCATGCCGCTACGACTTAAAGTTACAGGCATAACTAGCACAGCGATGAATTTTTATAATTATATTATGTAAATTGAGGTTTCGCATCGTAACTTATTCGCAATCATTTCAAATTATAAATCCAGGACTCAATTTATCCTTCCAAAGTTGCCATATAAAAATATTACAAAGTATTCTTGGTTATTTCATGAAAGTTTAAAGGGAAACTATAAAAGTTTACGAACCGGGCGACGCGACGTCTGCAGAATAGTATTAGTGACACCGGCTTTTTACGGGGGAGGAAGAAAATACATCTCGGGAACTTTCAAAACCTGAAAATTTAATGAAACCCTTACAGTCAAGCTTAAAATAAGAATTTTGTACTCATAGGTAACTTTATTCGGTAGGTAAAATTATAACACTAAAAACCCTATTAAATGGCACTAAATTAAGACTAACAATTTAAAACTAAATAAATCTAAAATACATCTAAAGAATTAGGCCCCTTTGGCATAGCTAAAAATAATGCATTCCCCCGCTGTCTTGCTGTGGAGGAAGCTACCAGCTCTTCGGTCACCGGTGGTGGTGTCGACCAGCTTTTTAGCGAGTCCTTTGTGAAGCTCATAAGTAATTACACTAATTACGTAAGAAGGATAAGAATGAAATACGTTCTCGGTCAAATACTGTAAACCAAATACTGTGTTCATGAAAAAATACTGTAAACCCACTGATTTCCAATAGATAGATTTGTAAAATGTTTTAAGTATAGTTGACATCCAATTTAATATCAAAATGTGTTGGAATTTTTCTGATGGTTCAGTCAAGTGCAAAAATAAGTATCGAAAGAATCCGGTCATAAATATGTTACGACGCTCTTATTACACAGAATTAGAGTGCACTGGGACATATTTTTGAACATTTTTGTGTACACCTTATTTTGTCTTTGACTGTTCCATTGGATCCAAAGAACATATAATTTTATCGTCCGATAACTCCGTGGATATAAAAATCATGATTAAAAAGTCTGTCCGCAACATAGCTCAGTGGCCGTTAGTACCTACTAGAAATTTTCGATTTGTTATACTCGTACGTATACATATTAATCACGCCAACATAGTGGTAGAATAAATGTACAATTGTACACTTGAAAGTTCTGAGGCAACAAACATTTAAAAAATCATTCGAATTGAAAACCACCTCCCCTTTTTGAAGTCGATTGAAAAGAAGTGTTGTTTATGGGTACTACTAGTAGATAAATAACTAAAAAGAGTACAGTCAATGATAAAAGCTTGTATCGAAACCTATTTTACAGAAAATTGTTTAATTTAAAGCACGTAACTAAACATTTTCGCGGAGCTACGACTAGAAGCGATGGAAACTCCCTAACCGGCCGTTAAAACATTTCAAGTGATTGCGCGAATAAATCACGTTCCCGCGAACCCATATCACACGACGCATGACCTAATTTCCCTGGCAATTGTAGACAGCCTCACAACAGTTAACCTGAAACTTGGATCGTCCTGGGACCAATTGCAGAACCTTCAGGGGGGGAGGAAAATTTAATCCAACAATTTTAACCCACACTCAACTTTGCGCCGGTTTTGGTCGTTAACCGGTGGTTAGAGTAAAATATGTTTATTTTGTTTGGCGCAATTAATGCTTAGGGTGATCGTTTGTTCCTGTTAGAATGTCATTAACGATCTTTATTTTGAAGTAATTGTGACAACACAAATCAAATTATTCATTATTTAAATACTTAAGAAATACAACTATTGACAGGGTTCGTGGTCTGCGGGCGACTGACAATGGAGGAAATTTGATAGAACTACATCCATCAAAATAAGAAAGATAAGTACAAAACTACCCACAAAGAAAAATATACTAAACCACAGACAGTACATTTTAAGGGTTTTAAGGGGCCCTTTTTGGTACTGGCAATTTTATGTCTAGATTGTTCCTTTATCATATGAACTACTGGATCCCAAGCTGGTGGTAGAGAAAAGCTTCTTTCTATCCTATTAAAGTTTGGATATTTCATTATCTCAATGGACTCACGCAGCATTCTAGGAATGTGTCTCTTCTCCTTCGCGAGAACCAAAGGCTTGTCAAATAGAATGATTTGATCCATCCATGGCATGCTCCCAAACCGAAGACTGTCGTCGACGGTGCTTGTCATCGGCTATACGCTCATTCACCCTAGTAGTGATATTCCTCGTTGTCTGCCACATATGAAACCGCACATTCACAGCCGATAGCCGGTAGCACATAGCCGATGTCAAGCACCGTCGACGACATGATTACCAAAAAACAATACCGAAGTTTACCAACGCCGGAACTTGATTGAACGGGATTGAAACCACGTCCTCAGCTTTCACAGTTGATGCCTAAACCACTCGGCTACTCCAGCTTAGCGGCCATAAAATAAACAATTTGTTATAAGGCTATTTTTAGTAAGGGTCACGGTCCATACAAAGTTGAGAAAAATTGTGCGCTGCGAGTTACAGTTTTGTAATTTTAACCAGAGCTAGAGGGTCTCAAAATAGTTGTTTTTAGATGTGGAGGGAAAACCAATTCCCCCCCTGAGCGCGGGGGGAGGGGGTGAATGTGCATGCGGAAGGGTTGCGTTTAATATTTTTTTACTAATTAATATGGCCTATTATGCATTGTTTGGTATCATTTTCGTGTAAAACGGACCTGAAAAATCCATTTTTTATCATAAACATGAGCAATTTCATATTAAAATGTAGATTTTTTGGAGTAAAAGTAAAAAAGTTACCGTTTTTATTTTAATTTAAGCGTCATATAAGTATTAAAAAACAAACTTATCCAATTTAAAAAAAATGTGTAAGATAGCATATTTATTGCAGTTTTTAAAAATATACACATTTTGTAGTCCTTCATACAAAAATTCACTGAAAAAAAAAATTTCCTGACGCGTACCTCCAACAAAAACCTCCTCGTAATCTCAAAAAAGAGATTTTTGTGCCGGCAACTGCTCATAGATTATACATATTTTTCTACTTGCATATTACTGTTCATGTTACAATTGTAAATATTTATTGATATGAAAGTAAATTGAATATTTTCTGATCTTCTTTTTTTAAATAACCTAAGATTATTAAGAATTTTATTTGTTCAGATTCTATTTTTAGATTGTATCGATTATTGTATACCACGTGTATATTATATATCTGGTCTATCTGATCACATGTATGATATACACATAGTATCTGCTCATATGAATCGGAATGGGTAATCATTTTTACAAGTGTCATTAGGTAATGATCTCATTACCAAAGACGATAAGGGTAATTTTCACTAACCGGGACTAAACAACTAACCCGGTTCACCCACGTTAAAAGCTTATATCATATGGAATCAATTGTTAAACGTTTACTTCATAAATCATCATTATTACCATATCAGCCGAAAGACGTCCACTGCTGAACATTTGAACAAAGATTGCCACAATGACCGGTCTTGCGCCACTCGCATCCAGGGGACTTCTGAGACCTTCACTGTCCACCTTGTCCACCAGGTCCCCCACCCACGCTGTGCCTTCCACCTGCGAGGCCGCCGCATTGGCCATCGGTTCTACGTGCAATGTGCCCCGCCCACTGCCACTTTAGTTTAGTGATTCGGAGAGCTATGGAGCTATACTTTGGTTCTGCTGCGGATCGTCTCATTCCTAATACGACCTCGCAGAGAGACTCCCACCATAGCCCTCTCCATTGCCCTGTGGGTGACTTTAAGCTTTCTTATGAGGCCCATTCTAAGCGACAACGTTTCAGTACCGAATGTCATCACTCTTTTAAATCTTTGATCAGTGTGTGTTGCCATACTGATCAAATATTTTTGTCTTCAAGAACTGTGGAATATTGGACGAAAAGATGTGTCGTAGCTTCCCAAACGCTGCCCAACGTAGTCGGGTTCGATGATTGACCTCTTACTCAAAGTTGGACCTACCTAACTGGGTAGCTTGTCCTAGGTATATTATAATCGTCTAGACCTTCGAGTTTAGTCTCCGATCGTAACGGGAGTTTTCGTCTTATCCATGTTCATCCTAAGATGAACTCGCTCGGAGGCTTTACTGAGGTCAACGAGCATAGTACTTAAGTCGTCCAAGGTCTCAGCCAAGACTACTATATCGTCAGCGAATCGAAGGTGAGTGAGGTACTCGCTGTTTATGTTGATACTCACCCTTTCCAGTCCAGTCTTAAAGACATCTTCCAGTGCAGCGGTAAACAGATTAGGGGAGATGACACCTCCTTGCCTGACTCCCCGCTGCAGTATAATATGCTTCAAGCTCTGGTCTTGGAGTCGGATTGACATAATGGCGCTTTCGTACAAACACCTCAACATTTCGACATAGCGGTAGTCTACTTGGCACCGTTAAAGAGACTGTAGTACTGCCCAGAGTTTCGATCAAATCGAAGGCCTTGGAGGTTACCATGATGTACTAATGCGATTCAGTTTAGGTTCTGGGAAAGGGGCAGTGATACACGACTCGTATCTCGTATAGCCTTCTCCCTTTCTCTCGACCTAAATTACACCGCATTAGTACGTCATCGAAACCCCCCTTATCATAGTTCACAAACTCTAAACGCTAAACAGAGGGGGTAGGTTATACCTATTCCTCGGTCTTCTGTATAACATTTACGAAACGCCAATTCGAAAACCGGCTTGTTCGGGAGGCTGGAAGTCATCAAGCCTGCGTGCAAGACGATTAGTAATGACTCTTGAAAACATGTTATAAATATGGCTCGGAAGTGAGATGGATCGATAGTTCTTCAATAAGGCGTTGTCACCTTTTTTCAAGAACAGTACCACCACTCTTCTGTTCCATGCCTAAGGCGTTCTTCCTTCCGGAGTTGAACAACTTCTGAAGGGCCATAAGGATTGGTTTACCACCTGGCTTCAGATGCTCAGCTATAATCCGCCTTCCCCAGACGCCCTGTTATTTTTGAGCTGTTCAAGAGCCATTTTAATATCACATAGGCTGATGTCTCGGATATCCTCTGTATAGTGCCGGGTCAGTCACTTACTTCATAAGAAATTTATCAATTATCAAATTCCGTGTGAAATAAACGTTTAACCCGGGTTGCTTGGTTGACCCAGGTTGATGCAATTTACCCTAACAGACATTATGGAGTATTTTGTTTACGCAAAATCGCAAAACTCCCACAGTAGAAACGTACTGTCAACAATAAGTCAAAGCAACGTCCCTTTTTTATTCGAGGTACGCGACAGGTGCAATTTTTTTACAACTTATTTTTGCATGGAAAGTTCAAAAAAGTATATATTTTTAAAAACTACAATAAATATGCTATCTTGTAGTATTTTTTTATTTTCATATATTTATTTGGTAATACTTATATAACGCAACAATCAAAATAAAAACGGTGATTATTTTACCTTTATACCAATAATTATTTTTTTATATATGAAAATCCTCATGTTTATTATCAAAATTGAATTCCCCGTGTCTGTTTTATATGAAAATGATACCAAACAATGAATAGTAGGCCTAAATATTAGACAAAAAAAATTTAAACATAACCCTTCCGTTTGCACATTCACCCCCCTCCCCCCTCGTTCAGGGGGGGAATTGGTTTTCCCTCCACATCTAAAAATATTTATTTTTACACCCTCTAGCTCTGGTAAAAATTACAAAACTGTAACTCACAGCGCACAATTTTTTCCATTTGGACCTCTACTATTTACATTCTAGAAACCCTTATTGCTTAGATGTGGTGGGCGCACATTTTATAAACTATTTGAGAAATATATAATATATACCTATTTTTTAATGGTTTCTACAATTGACTACAAGGAGTTGCTTCCAAATTTTCACCTTCCTGTATTGTAATATTTGTAATTAGGTAATATGAAGCGGATACTCCTACATGTCTATGCAGTCGGCATAAAATAAGTTAATGTTTCTGCGGATATGAAGATAACGTAAAAACAACCCAAAACCGTTTAAAAAACTACATTATAACATTACAAGCAAAGCGATTCAACATTATACGACGCCTTATACAGTCTCAGGTGCGCGGAAACTTTTCAATCAAATCAGCAAAGTAAGGAGAAAAGTGGAAGAGGAAATACGTGGACTGGCTGTGACTGATTGACAACATTGTAACGGAAAAATGTAGCTCCGTTCGAAATTCAAAAAGTTCGCAACTTTATTTACAAGTAACATTCGGTAATCGTTTCAGCGAACCTTTTTCTTGTGCAAAAAATATGATTAAAACCGAACATGCCTTCGATTCGATTTTACTATTCGTGTACGTATATTTTCGTCGAACTCAAATTATTCCACTAAATATTTTTTGAGTTGTATGAGAGTCCTTTTTGTAAAATATATTAGGTATAATTTAACGCTTAACGGACGCTTAGACAGATGATAAAAAAACGAAACATACCGAACCACGGCAAACTGAGACGTTTTGCTAAAAAGATTTACGTATCTTATAATTAAATATCCCGTTTTAAATCATACCAATAATGTAAATGACCAATAGCTTTAAACCTCACATATTTTGGTCTTGACACGATGAAATGCAATAGAAATATAATTTCCGACATAATTATAGTGCTTTTTACGCACTTTTCCGCTCGTTTCAAACTTTTTTTTCCCATTTCTACCGTAATGTATTAGGGGTTTTTGTATTATTTTTTACTAACTGTAACAATTGTTAGTGATTTACCTATCACTTAATTAGGTTACAATAAGTCAATACATCACTGACAGAAATAGTACCTACTTTCTATTGCTACCGTAATGCATTAGGGGTTTTTATATTATTTTTTACTAACTGTAACAATTGTTAGCGATTTATCATCTTAGTTAGGTTACAATAAACCAATACATCACTGACAGAAATAGTGTAGGTACTATTAAACCTAACTACCTAAAAAAAAACAAAGTATAATAAGTTTATCCTGAATCGGTCCACTATACTCTGTTCTACTAGAACCAGCCACTAATCCTTCTAGAAAATGGCCTGCATGTTCCGCAGACATTCTTCAGGATTCCAATTCAACTTAAACCTTGCAGGAAGATGGATTCCTCCGATATCCTTTTACGAGTGATTTATACTTTCGTTAATGCTGAGAAAGGGTTTGGTTGTACGTAATCGTCTTTTTATTCATTCATTATTTTATTGATCAATCTACAGGTGAATAAAAAAACTGGTGGTCTCAGGTTCACATACGATCTTTGTAACATACATTTATCATGAAATTATTTATTCCTCATTGTTGATTTTTACGTATATTATATACAGTGAAATTAGCATATTTAGTTAAAGTATTAAAAAAAAAAATTCATACAAAATAATTCGGCACGCAATGTATCAGTAACTAATAAATTAAACCTAACAATAATTGACATATGATTTCATTGAAATCTCGCTCTTAGTGACATCCTGACAATTACAATTAATTACCTATTTACATCCTACATGTCGGTGACACTTTTCGATGACAAGTCCGTCAAAAATCATGACCCTTGTTCATAAGAAAAGGACTTAACAGCCCAGGGTGCCTAGCCAAGTTGCCAATCGCTATCGCTCAGTAGTGTATTTTAGTTTTCCGTCTTAATATTAAGCGCCAGGTAATTTTGTGTTAACTAAGAAGGCAGAATCACACAATCGTTTTGTTTATGTACCGATTGAAAACTTCACATTGATTGAGTTGAAGTGTCAAGATAACATCAAGTTTGTTGATCAACAGACTTTCCTAATAAATTTAATGAAAATGTTTGATTTAATGTGATTTCTAAGAAGTGATAATGTATGTGCAGTGATTTTTGATATCAGTCTAGTTCAGTGAATAATACGATTCAAAATGTGCTGTGGCTAAGACAGTAAGACACAGAAATAATTGTTGATGTTTTGTTGTGCTAGTGTAGTGAAAATCTCGCATGTTTTAAGTTGTAGTGTTTTCTAGTAATGGATAATTCAGTAAATAAGTTAACGTCGGCAACAGTTCATAGTTACTTTAATGATTTGATCGAATTAAAATGGATACGAAATTAGCTTTTCCTCTCAGAAACGTCAAATAAATGTTTGCATTACATTGCTGCTCGAGATTTTTTTTTAAATTAATTACTCTTAAATAATAAAGGCAATCGTTATATTCTTTTAATAAAATGGTTAACAACACTTTAATCTATCGTTACTTAAAAGCAATGTCGCTATCAAAGACACACACTGTATACCTACTTACAACATAAGCCTTAACCCTTCATATATCTTGTTGCCTATCTATTTCTACCCGTTAGAACTTTAAATTTTAAACTCCCTCCCTCTAGCTCTTCAAAGTGAAAGATAGTTCCATAGTATTCAAAACGATTATGTAATTGTACCGCGGTTGGCAGGTTACAGCACTTTTAACAATACCGCGAACCGGCCCGCGTAACATTTTGGACATATTCCAAAATAATACTCTTACAACCAATGAAAACTGCAATGAATCATTCATATTTTTTTATAAATGTTAGGTTAATATAGAAGTTCTTAAACGTGATGAATTGAAATGGGGGTAACAGTTGCCAACAAAATTTCAGGACCGTTTGCAACATATTTTATTTGTCACTTTTCTTAATTTATTTCTTTGGAAATGTCATTTAATACTAATGCTCACAGATGTCATATATACCATAGATCAAGCAAACGTATCTGCTTAGCGTGTCAAATGAATTCAGTGAAATTCACTGAGTTGTCCGTCTTTAAGTAATCGAAGCTTGCAGCTTTCGGGCGTCAAATTTTGTAAGTTGAAGTGAACAAAAACATTAATAATGCCTCCTTAAGTAATATTAATTGCAACAACAAAAAAAATATGAATACTCAAGGGCCTGAGACATATTTAAAATCAAAGGCAGGTAACAACTTCAGTACTAAATCTGACACGCTCGGCCGCCATACAAATGAATGAACTTGTTTCTTCTATCCAAATCTAATTCTGTGCTAATGCTGATACTTAAATCTGCGGTCAATATTGGCTTAAGAATATTCAAGTTAGTGATAGTATCACTTAGTACATACATATAAAACACAGGCAAAGCTCTTAACGGGGTTTAGTTTAAAACATAGTACATTTCGATAACTTTTATTTAAAATTTCCGTACGAAATAATTCGGTGCACTCAAAGTTAAATGCTGGTTGACAGCTAGCAATGTAAAAGTTGCAGAACATTCTCAAAATTGCGGGAATATTCTTAGAAATTTCCGAGAATTTTCAAAAGATTTTAAGAGTAAGTTCTCATTAAGAATGTTTCCATGAGAACTTATAAAAAAGTGTTGTGAAGAATATTGTATTTCACAATTGAGTAAGGCATGAAAATATACTTGAAAAGGCATGTCATATAATACAACGGTTTTGGCATGATTAGATTGCTTGTCAATTTTAAATTGCCGAGATCATTATCTACAGAAGTTTCGCAACTTATGAAACTTCTCGGTACATTGCTATTGACAGCTGATATCATTTCAAAACCAGATGATATAGCAGCCATACCATTATGAACATCATAATTAAGTGTAACTTAAAAAAAACCTGGTAAGTAATGAATCCCAGGCCGGGTTTAATTTGTCGCCCATGTTAGATTTACACACGGTATATTACATTCAACGCAACATCCAATAGCATCTTCCAACCTTCATCTACTAAGAGCACGTAGCTTGCACCAGACGGGCAAGTCTCGTATCAAAACCACAAGATGTCGCCACTTGCGAACTTATTGCGTTTTGACGCGACCGCAGCCCAACTTGTCCGCAAAGTTCGCCCCAAGTTACCGTCGCTTATTAGAAAAAGTTTTGGGCAAGTAAACTTAACTAAGTACCTACTTATTTCTGAACGTCATTTGGTAATGCATTTCGACTTTGTTAATGAAATCAATTTGAATATTAAATTCATTGTTATCCTAATTTTTAAATGACATGTAAAATAATATTAATAATACTTTACATGGTTATATTCTTTTTGAACGACCTATTTAACGATACACTTTAGGCATACAGCAAAATAAAAAAAATCATCCACACTTTACGGGCGGGGAGGTACCTATCCGATTTTTTTTATTGTCTCTATCATATTAATAATACAATAATACTTATTATTTTATATTATCGATCGTTTACTGTAGTAAACGATCGATAATCTGGGGGGCTACCTTGATCTCTTAAATGCAATTCAGTTTATGTTCGGCTTGTCAGTTTTTGATAGTTATTCTATGGAACTGACACATCGCGATTCAGATTGGGTCCCTGCGACCATATATAACATGGACGTCTAACGCCAGCTCAAAAATGCCCCCAAAATCAATTGTTCGATTGTGCCAAGATGGGCAGGACATAACGCTTTTCTTAACACCGCTCATATTTCGGCGCAACATCTTTGACAAATGTTTATAGAATATAGCCAATCAAAACTTTGATGAACCAGTCACAAATATTTTTAAATGGCGGTTTAAGTTTTTATAGGTTGATATTGACACTCATTACCGTGATGCATTGAAGAGGGGGTGACACTTGTCAAGTAAAATTCAGGACCGTTTTTGAAAGGCAATTTAATATGGCGTGGGGCTTCCATGTTTTATTTGTTCGTAGTTGGGTCCTTAACTGAATCGCTTTTAATAGAATGTGGTACCCCTATTACCTTACCAAATCTCTCTCAAATCAATAACCAATTCTCTAAGAAAAGACAAATAACGAAAGATGTATTGAACTTTCGTGACTTAAAAGCAGACTTGATCCGCAAACAGTGCATGAATAAATTATTGCGTCTTATCTGAACTGCGCAGAGGCAGTATAAATGATATGTTAATCGGAAAGATTTACATTTCCCTCATTATTTGAACTCATAGGTCGATGGTTTGAGACGTGGTCGTAGTGGTAAGTGAAAAGCGTTTGATAAAATATTAAGGAAAGTCATTCAAAAGACATGCAGGAGTAGGTCTTCTGGGTAAATTGTAATTATTATATATCTGTGCAAGTATTTGTGATAAATAGATAAACAAATAATTCCTTCGATGGAATTCGAGCCCGGAACCTCCAGCTCCGTAGGCAGGGTCACTATCAACTAGGCTACGGAGATTGCAATTTTTTTATAATTATTGTACCTACCCATAATAAGCATTTTAAGTAGGCTAGACATGCTTTAAATAAAATGAGAAAAAATAAAGTTACTTGATAAAAAAATAAGTACTGTAGATTTTCTTACGCACTAGTGCGAGAAGTGGTTAATTTTTTGTCAAGTTAAAACTTCGGAGGGCCATCTGTTCTGAAAAACGATGTACAATACACGTGCGAAAAGGAAATTCGTAATAATTTATCACCACTGTATTCAAACTTAAATTTTTTCGCACTTGTACTATATAAATAATAATATTATCTTGGGACATCTTACAGAAATCGACCTAGTCCCACGGTAAGCCCAATTAAGGCTTGTGATTTGGGTACCAGGCGACGATATATATAATAAATAGATACTTAAATACATACACAGCCACGACCAAGGAACAAATATTTGTGATAAATAAATACACAAATAATGACCTCGCCGAGATTTGAACCCGGAATCTCCAGATTCGTAGGGAGAGTCACTACCAACTAGGCTACGGATGCTGACTATGTACTAATGGTATATGTCGTAATGTACTCAAAGTCAAAGTCAAAATATTCTTTATTCAATTAGGCCCAGCAACGAGCGCTTTTGAATCGTTAAACTAAATAGCGAATGAGAGAAAAAAAAACTACTTCCGGTTCTAACCCTACACCACTGCCTGAGAAGAATCCGGCAAGAAACTCAGCGGGACTTTTTTTTTAAATATTGGTTTAATAACATCTTTCAGCTAACATGCATTAATTAAAAACGAAACATTTTGATTTAATATAAATACAGAGACTATTGTTTGAAACCCTGCAAAAACAAACCGCTTTACTGTCTTGACTTGAACCTCGGACTAAACATGACAGACAGGGGATTCCCCTGTAACTATGTAGGTATATTCGAAGTCACGTTCCGCCAAGTACTGCTTTGTTCTGACGTTTTAATCACGTATCGCTAAGACTCGCAAATTTGAGTGTCAAATTCATTTTAGAGGCCGTTTGGAAAATGAAAGCACGTGGGATGTATGGAAGTGCTTTGTTGTCAGATGCCTTGAGTTTCCGCAGACTAATAGTTTTAGGGTTCCGTAGTAAACCCTTATAGTTTCCATGTTCGTCTGTCCGCAGAATAGCTCATCGGCCGTTAGTACTAGAAAATTGCAATTTGGTACATGTATAACATATATATTAATCACGCCGATAAAGTGGTAGATACCTAGATGATAGAGACAATAAAAAAAATCGGATAGGTACCTCCCCGCCCGTAAAGTGTGGATGATTTTTTTTATTTTGCTGTATGCCTAAAGTGTATCGTTAAATAGGTCGTTCAAAAAGAATATAACCATGTAAAGTATTATTAATATTATTTTATGATATACTACAGATCGTTTACTGATTACTACAGTAAACGATCGATAATCTGGTGGTGACAGTACACTATCACCATCAGTAGATATGACGATTTTTCTTTATTCGTCAAGAAGCATTTGGGCGGATTTTTATTTTGTTGTAGTTTTTTCAAATTTTCCAAATTTGTTTTTTTTTTATACTCAAAATCGCGATCAATCTTCTAATCTAATCTTTCGATCTTCATTAGAAGAAAAAAGTGTACCGAAAATTCCATATTTTTTTTTGTCTTCCACTGAGTTACGGTCGAAGAAAGTGTCTGAAAAATAGTAACTCAATGGATTTTTTTTGAGACACATTTTATTTCTATCAGGATCGATAGAGCTCGTGATCCTGAGTAGAAAAAATTTAATTAAATCCAAATTCCGACAATAGCAAAAAACTAATACAAAATAAAAATCCGCCCATTTAGCTAAATAAGCATTGACATATCAAGAAATACTTAAGATCAATGTAAATAAGCATTACTCAAAAAGTTTGTACATTTGGATCATGTCTTCGATATTGATAAAAATTGGTAGGCTGGTAGAGTCAATGATACTGAGCAGGATCCACTACATTTCCCAAAATGTTCCAATATGTTGGTATGAAGACTATGAAGTTTTTTTTTTTTTATGTTGGCACAACAATGTGGCTCCACTCCACCTGATCGTAAGTATAAAGTATAGCCCAAATCGCGGCGGCAACGAACAGGAGACAATCAGTAGCCAGTATAGCCTTGACTAGCCAGATTGGTGGCCTATTTCGGATGAAAGCGCTCCTGGGCGTCCGTTGGCTCGTTGGGTCGACGACATTCGTAAGATTGCGGGACACTTCTGGGTTAGACTGGCTCAGGACCGAGATAGTGGCGTACTAGAAGAGAGGCCTATGCTCAGCAGTGGGCGATAAATGGCTGAAATGATGATGATGATGTTTTCCATGGACAATTGCATTTGATCGTCTGCCATAGACATCACCAGCCTCTCCCAGTCTCGCTGGCCGTAGGCCATTCCTATTAACCATGCGTATGTACGTATTTGAAGGTACCTAATGCCTATAATCGCCCCTTTTTTATTTTTATGTGACGAAGGTAGACAACTGAGCTCTCAGCCCACCTGATGGAAAGCGGAAACAGGCCCATGGCACATAGTGACCAAAAAATCGCCTATGCGCTGCCTACCCTGAGGACTTAGATGGATTGCCTCTATGCCGGTAATTACACCAGCTATCTTACCCCCAAACCGGAACACAGTACTAACTATTTAGCAGCAGGTTAACGGGTAAGATGGTGGTAGCTATCCGGGCGAACCTGCATGAGGTCCTACCACCACCACATTGGGCAAGTGGGTTAGCGATTGCAGTAATCCACTAAAATGATGCTGCTGCCCATCATCAATCTTCTATAAACGAATATTTAGTGCTACTTCAATCCTTTAGTCGACTCTTACGATACCCACGGGAAGATTTGTGTTGACGACAAATGTATTCTTACTGTCGTCACCACGTAGCAATTGTCATTAGACGTTAAAGGCAGGTGACACATTACCTAAACTGATTCGTTTGTAGATTAGAAACAACAATAACAATCCGATTTACCATCCTGTCTAGAAGCTAATCATTCAAAAGGCGAATTTATTTATCAACCTTAATCCGAGTGGATGAATCAGTTAATTCGGCACTCAATCCCGCTGCACCATTTGTTACAGAGAACAATGCTTTTATTAAAACCACAAATGATGGAGTATTTATATAATAAATTGCTACAGAGGATTGTTAAAAGATATGCGCTGTCAGCGGTCTTTGTACTGTGACACAATAGATACTTTGTGAGAGCGTAAAAGGCTTTCGGGCAAATTATTTTGCGGAAAAAACAAAAGGCTATTAAAAGATGAGATTACAGGGCAGGCGGCGGTTTCCGTGAATGTTTTACTATGAAGTCAAATGCTTTCATTAAATGCGTTATCTACCTATACCGTTTTTCACCATACCATTGAAATAAGGTGGGACGGTGTTTTTGGATTTATGTACGTAAATTAGTGTGTTGAATCGCACAATAATTAATTCAAGTATTTTTTACAATTTTTATATACAAACACTGGCAATTCGAAACTGTGAATGAAACACACAATAACATTAGCTCCAAGACATTTACGCAAAAAATCAGTGTGAACAAAAATTGCTCGCCGTCAATCCCTAACATTTTTATTGTTAGAAAAATACTGCGTGTATTAAAATACCCAATAAAACACCATTATCCTTTAATATACACCTGAGATTCCAAAACAAAACACATATAAGTCAAAAGCACATAAAATCGTTTTAGACATATTGGATTACCTTCGGCGTTAGTATGCTACGGACCCTCATAAACGTCAAACACGGGATATGGGTCCGAATTGAGCGTCAAGCGTCACCCTGAACAATCCAAATATACACGCCTCTGTGGTAATAAACTGGTCTACTATTTCGAAAATCTAAATTCGTACATTTCGAGGATTTTGCTCTGTTATTCCAACGAAGGCATCATTAGAGTGAGAGAGACAAATCCTCGAAATTTGCGGATTTCGAAGTTCGCGGTAGCGCTGGAGGGAATCATCTAATTTATCATGGAGTTTAATCGTGGAAGAGGAGTGTTTGTACAATGTAAAGTGATCGTGTGTAATTTGTTAATTAAAATCCTTTCTCAAAACTAGCCTATCGTGCGCCATTAGAAAACGAAAAATATGAAAATAAAGATGGCTGACTTTCAATTGAATTTTTTGTCTTTTACATATTATCGTGAAACGCATTTGACGATTTATTTTACGTTAATACTGTCGTTATAAATATGAAACATTTTAACTTTTTTTTTATTTGAAATGGGCTTACTCATGGCCACAGACTAAACATGTATGTAAACTCAAGGTTTAAGGTTTTAAGTTATAAGACCAAGATTGTGTTTTGAAAGTGCGTAATTATGAAATAATGCAAGTTTTTAGTTTTGCTTACAATTTTTTCATCTTATACGAGCTCACGGAATACTTACATACGAGTATTAATTGTTTACGAAGGCCCAAAGAATTTATTAAGCACCATACACCGTAGTAAAAATAGTTATATAAATATCATGGGACAATCTCGCACAAATCCCAGATAAAAAAAAACACAAGTCAATACGACAAAAAAAAAACAATTTGGATTGTAAAAAAAAACAATACTTAATACCTATATAAAATATGTCCTCTTAAGGAGCGTATTTTGTTTCCCAAAGCTTCACAAATGACACAGGAGTGCGCTTATTTATTGGTATTAGTTGATCGCTGGCTGTTCAAGTGTTTACATTCACATTGTCCACACTGCGATGGTGTAAATTTCCTAGGAGAATTCAAGACAAGCTCACTTCAAGGCAAGTCACTGCTCGTCTATCACCTTTGGTCCACCACTGGTCCCAGGGTCTGAATCTGCAAATGTAATATCATAAATTCGAACGAGCACATTGTCTTTCATAAATCACTCAAAAACCTGCTTACTGCATACACTATCGTAAATTATGGCCACGTCGCGTTGTGTAGTGCGAATCCGCGATAGCGTAGCACCCTCGACGACAGTAGGTAAAATATTTGTAATCTAACACTTTCTCATTATGGTAACGAAGAGTTGTCGAGTTTGCGGACGATTGTGGTAGACACACGTCTTTGAGTGGCTTAAGGTTGTAGTACCTTCGAAACATTAAGTACAGATGTCGCTAGTGATTAGCTTCACAATACCATTGACTAAATTCGCTGTGATTCACGAAAGCTCGTCTGGTGTAATTGGAAGCACATTGGACCGTCAATCCAGAGGAAGCGGGTTCGAATCCCGTGACAACCAGAGTCTTTCGCAGTTGATTTTTTTCTATGGTAAGTACATCTGTTACGACATTGTGGGTTTCTAATTACAGTTTATTTGTGTGCATTAAAATTTAATATGGAACAAATCAAATTCTATTATTATTAACTTAGAGTTCTGTCTGTCAAATCAGTTGACTTTCTGATGAATTTTGTAAGCCTAGGTACAGTCGAGTGCATTAATATATAGACACATTTGTAAGGGATCAGTATGGAGAAGTGTATATATATTAATGCCCTTGTTTATCGGTACGATGTACAGTACATCGTACCGATAAATGCAGCATTTTGTCTGTCACACCGATGACGTTTTCTTTAAAGTGAGAGATGTAGATGTTTAAAATTTACGGATTTTGAAGTTCACGGTTGGCCTTCTGTGCTCAAAAGTGCTCAGTAAATTTCGTCGTGCAATTCGTTGGAGTCATAAAGAAAAATATTCATTCAAGGTACCTATTTTGTCAATAGAGTGAAAGTGACCTCACTTTCACTCTAATGACAGCTTAGTTGGAGTGACAAAGACAAATCCTCGAAATTTGCGTATTTTTAACAGACTTCAAAAAATGGAGGACTGTATGTTTTTTATGTTTGTTTCCTCAGAACTTCTGACTGGGTAAACTGATTTTGATGATTCTTTTTTTTATTTGAATACTTATCACGCTCAACAAAAGATCTCATTTTAATTTGGCTCAGTGTTGACAATGGCATCTATGAGAAAACCATCCATTATAATTTATAATTCATAAATTTGCATTAAGCATTGGACGAGTAAGTCAATATCATGCCAACCGATTTCGATAATTCTTTTTTATCCGACTTCAAAACAAACCGTGATGCTGGGATCTTGGAGAAATCGGTTGAAGTCGTTTTTTTTATTTGGTGGTTATGTAGTTCGCGGTAGGGCCGCAGTCCTACTGTAGTGAGATATTTCTGCAAAGTCAGTGCGTTTATGTGTCTCCACGCGCGAAGCTAACATGACAGGCGTCATAGGCGCTCCTCTTACGAACTATTTTCAATAGAATACAGAGCAAATTAAATTATTAGCAGGTATTATATGCTTGGCAATTTGAACAAAAGCACGACTTTATAGGTAGGTAATAAAATTAAACGGTAATTGCGCACAATGTAAATAACAACAATCAAACCCAACTTTCATTAACGGTTTTGGCAAAAAAAAATGTTTCGGTCGAACACTATAGTTGGAAATTTCTAACAATTAACTTCTGACAGTTATAGATTAAACCTTATTAATATGAGGGTACCTAAGGCTAACCGTTTTTCCGATAGTCTTAACGTCATATATATAAGGCTCATTTCTAAAGTGTCAAAAGTTAATTCTTAGAAATTTCCAACTATAGTTTATGAGTATAATAATAATTATAGCAAAAGTCTCCAAAATACTTGTCATTTGTGTTGGATTAATATATCAAAACAACCTAATAACGATCAAGGATTCAAAGAATTTGTTTGGACGGAGTCAATTATAGGACAGTCACATACATACAGTAGAACCCGCTTAATACGATCACGTTTAATACGATTTCCCGCGTAATACGCCATTTTATGCCGGTCCCTGCATTTTGCATGCTGTTTTCCTACATTTTTGTATGGTTAATACGATTCATCATCACGTTTAATACGCTGTCTGCAACCCAAGTTACATTGACTTATGGCATTATTTACTTATAGACGTAAGCAGGAATGTTATAATTTTACTATACCAATTGAAAATTAGGCTGGAAAAAATAATTCTACCGATCGCTCCTCCTTTGTTGTTGCATTGACCAAGCGACCTGTAACGTTCATGATCCCATCGCATTGTATACACCTGCATGTGCAACCTTAGTACAATTTGTTTTCTTTATCTGTGCGTCCAAATCAATTAAATATATAATATGTATAAGAAAAATATCTCATATGTAACAATTCACAAAAAAATTTAAAATTTGATAAAAAATAAATGCAATGTCTTCTCCCCGCATAATACGCTTTCCCGCTTAAGACGCGTTATTTGTCTGGTCCCTACGAAATCGTATTAACGGGGTTTCACTGTATTATGTAGATATGTTAATGAACTGCAGATTATACAAATATGCACATTGAAAACTGTCACGGCATTTACCATAATTAATTGAATTTATAAAAGATTGAAAATGAGAAGAATAAATACATTTTAGTAGGTATGTTAGTAATTACGTAATATGTACGTATACATATATGTACGTAGTGATCCTCAATCATGCCATAAACTAGAAAATTAAAATTACCTATATTCTACCTAAGAACTACATGGAAAGCGATTTAAAATGAACATCTACTACCTAACTTCGTGGTTACCAGGCACTAACCCTGCAGCATCAGGTTTGAAGAGCTGAAGGCATGTATTTCAATGTAAATATTTTTACCCAATACTTAACTACTATATAAACAGATCAATAAACCGGTATCTGTAAACAAATAATAAAAAAAAAATTAAGATTTGAAGCAACGATCACAGTTTGATACGCGGCAAGGTTAAAATAAAACTGTATAAAACACTGTGTATATCAGAAGTAGGATTTTTCGATTCAACCTACTCTCAATTTGTCGCTTTGGCATGCCAAGCATGTACAGCATTTATGTGTCCTGACGTCACACCCACGTTACCGACTGAACTTGACGGCCGCTTGAAGATTCCAACTGTGTTAGTCGTGGATTGACATAACTGAACGACTGTGGAATATTGTGATGTAAGAATCTCTAAGAGAAGGGTTTGTTGTGGTATATTTTAGGGGTTCTAAAAAATAAAAATTATTGAAGCCCAAATTTACCTAGTCTCACGGTAAGCAGAATTAAAACCTGTGTTGTGAATTGAGTACGTAGTGACGATATTATATGTTATTATATAAAATAGATTTAATTCGTCTTTAAAGAATCAGTTACCCTACCCATTTTATACTTACTTAGATAATAATTAACATTATTCTTGTACAAAATTTTGTTTTTAGGAAGTATACGAAGAATAGTATAAAATAAACTACCACTAAGGAAATAAAATCTCTACAAATACTACACATAAGCAAATATTTACAAAAAAATAGGCTCGAAAATAGATAGACTAGCTGGCGCAATACCTGGCGACTTCCTCGCACAACGCATCAGGAAAGAAATGCCGCCAGCATCCTAGGTACAATACCACAAGGGCCAATCTTATAGGTTAGGTTAAGTAGATTAGTTAGATTTAATCTATGTATATAAAATTAAATTGTAGTTTTGAAAATAAAGCTGTGAAATTAAATAGATAGACACATACATTAGTTATATTAAAACATAAACATAATAATACTATTTATAAATATTGGATGTCGTATACCATAGAAAAAACGACCAAGATCACCAACGTCCGAAGCGGAAATCGAACCCAGTGCTCAGCATTCGCGGCTGATCAGATGCCTGCACCGCTAGGCCACTCGGTCTTAGCAACCACCGATTACTTCAATAATTATTCTAAGCAATTATGATTGGAATGGTATTTTTTTCCGTAGTAAACTAGTAACCCTTATAGTTTCGCCGAATGCAATTAGGTAGTTTTTGTCCACCTTGTATACACAATAAGTAAAATAAATCGCAGACTGCAAAAATCTCCAATTTAACCGTGACCCAATCTCAACGACCAATCTAACAGAAAGGTCTAAGGAATGAAGGAAGGTAATTCTTCCCAACAGCTAGCTTAAATTGCATTTGTTATCTCTGATCTGTCCGGCTTGAAACCTTATCAGCAAGGGTGAAAGAACCACAACAAATAGCATTTCAAAGAGACTGTACTTGTACCATTTTCATTGAAACTTAAGACCTTTTTAAAATACGCTGCTCAGATTATTTTCGCATGCAAGTGAATCAATTTCACTTTATTTATTTAAAGCCGTATTGCTTTGATCTTATGTTACAAATTCGAAACTTGATAATGTTTGTAAAATGTTTCAGCATACTGAAATATTGCTCTGGAAATTGGTTTCAAGAATCGTGTTTAATTGAATTTATGTGTTTAGGGTGGCATTTGTCTTTATCTCAAATGGATTATGGTTTCCTGGCATGTGGAATATATCTGTTAAAAATAAATACTGTGGCAGTGGTTTGTAATAGGTTGATGATGATGACGATGCCATCATCAGCCAATTGACGTCCACTGCTGGACATAGGCCTCCCCCAGAGAGTTCCACAAAGATCGGCCGTGAGCTGTCCGCATCCATTGGACACCCGCAACCTTTACCAGGTCGTCGCTCCATCTTGTGGGGGGCCTGACTGATTATTTGAAACATTTTAAAAGGGTTATTTCTGCTAAGAGTTTAACATGATTTAAAGTGCGCCACTGACGTGGAGCGGAGCGGAGCTGTGGGAGCTAGGCCAATGAGACCGCATCACAGTGTTTCGAATTCGAATTTGAAGAATGTAATTGGTCAATTTTGAATAGCTCCGCTCCGCTCGAAGTCAGTGGAGCCGCGCTCTAAATGTTTAATAACTGAAAACTACTTAACAATAATATTGACTACAAACTAAATCTTAAAAAATATTATTCTTCTTCTTCTAGTGCCGTCTGCTTATCGCAGTTTGGCAATCATCATGGCAATTTCAACCTTCGACACAGCAGCACGGAAAAGTGACCGAGTGCTTTTTGGGAACCATTGGCGTAGATTTTTAAGACAGGATATTCTTCTTGCTCCCGCACTCCTTTTGCCTTGAATCTTTCCCTGTATTATTCATTGTAATAGCATGTATTTTTGGTTTCTCATTATGTGGCCGAGATATTCCAGTTAACGTCTTTTTATGGTGTTTACTTCTAAACCTTTACCCATCCGCTGCAGAACTGTTAAAAAATATTAGAAAAAGTAATTTTTAAATATAAACGAAAATAAAATCAAAAGCGCTTTAAAGATTTTTCTGATCTAAGTAGCCCCGCTTCGTTCCCGACGAAAAAGTGTCCATCACGCTCGCTTCGCGCATATGTCAGACATCATCATACATCGCAATGTCAGACAGACAGTCTAAGTTTTAAAGACTTATTTACTTACCATTATATTTGTTGCTTTCCATGCAAGTCGCTGCCATGTTCCAACAATTAAAAATATTTCACCCATCTTTGAATCTAGGACAGTTTCAAGAACACGCAACCAGCAAGATGTAGTAAGCAGATATTTTGGATGTGCTTATAAGATAAAATAGTGATATTTTTCATGTCTTTCTTTTTAAATTGTAACTACATACAGGGCGTCCCATGACTATGTGACATGAAGAGAAAGTACCTTAAATATTCTAGACAGGATATTTTGCTGAAACAAGAGTTTATGTTATTTTTAAAGGCAAATAAAACTGCATTCAAAGTTTTTCGATAAATGACCTGCTTCATTCGGAAATCGAACCAACTACAATTTTTTCGAATTTTGAAACAGGTTTGTTAAAAATGGATTGAAGTGTCACTGACCATTATTTGATAAAATATTGATGATATGCAGCAGCGTCATCATAGTGGATATTTACTGCGATCGCCAATCCGCTTGCCCAGCGTGGCGATTATGGGCATTTACCTCCCAATGCATCTGGGTCAAACGCAAACCCATGTTCGGAGTCTTTCCGGTGGACAATCTAAAAGTTAAAGCCTATAAAGCTTGATTTTCTTATGAAAGCCTTACTCTCTTATCTTCATTAAGACGTACTCCTTTTTCATTGCGTTGTATGATAAAAATCATTACTACCTGTCCACAGGCTGTTAACTATCGACCACCACAGGAAAGAAAAAGTGCGTGTTCAGCTGAACTGTAGAGCCCCTCTTTCCTGTGGCCAATAGTAAGCAACTGGTAGGAGTGTACTCGTGATTTTTATCATACAATTCAATAGGAAGAGTGCTGTTAAATGACAATAATGGTTTAATAAGAAAATTAACTCTCATAGCCCTTAACTTTTAAAATGTCCACCGGAAAGACTCATAACATGATCTTGAGTTTGACCCATCTATACGCATAGATAATAGGGAAGGCTTACGTCCAGCAGCGGACTATGTTAAAAAGTCTATACATAGCTTACATAGTTGGCAAGCTTGAATTTTAGGACAAAGTGACGAGATTACTGTGACACATTGTTCTGCTGTCACTTACTTTCATCTCTGGCTTTTTTCTGGAACAATACTTTCTGAATAACAAAAGGTCTTAACGAACTTCGTATTTTCGTTGAAAAATGTTGTTTTTGTTATAAGATACCGTGACACTGGAATTGCTGTTAATGGTAATAAAGAGAATTACGTCAATCCCGAGTCACATTAGAGTTTGTTCGGAAAATGTAAGCACTTGAGGTGTTTGGGCCGGCTTTGCAGCTAGATGCCTTCGTTTTCGCACAGACTACAGTTTTCAAACGTTAATATATGAAATTAAGAGTGAGGTGTGAAGTTAACAATAGAAATAGCAAATCATGTAAACAAACCCTTCTACGAAATATCTTTGTCTTGAAATAATGATTAAACAAGTCCGTTTAAATAGATTTATTTTATTTCATAAAAAAATCATCATTTATTTCAAAAAATATATATGTATTACAAGCAAATAAATGTTTTCAGATCAAAATAAATGTTTCATGAAAATGCTGTAAATAAAATTAGTAGCGTCGGTTAAAATAAACAGATTATTAAATTTTTTCTCACATACACACACATTCCACTGTGTTTTATTTATATCATTGTTTTATTTTATTTTACAACAATATCACTTACCTCCTTATTCATAAACGTCTGCTAACTTATCAAGCCGCTAATAATTGTTTGTCCCTTTCAATCTTAACAATGTGTCCATAAGAGCAAAAGGAACAAACAATTATTAGCGGCTTGTTAAGTTAGCAAACGTTTATGAATATACCTAGATATTTTTCTAGCAGGAACGAAAGATTGACAAAATTAAACATCGACATAATTGTTATCGATAAGTCTTGTAGTAATTAATAAATAATGCGCAGTAACTTAGAGATAATCTAAAAGAATGCAAACCATATTCAAAACGATACATTATTTTTTTGTACCTTGTATTTTGGGCCCATTAAAAGAACAAAGACTAATAAGAAACTCTAACGCTATAGGCAATAATTCATATGAAGTATTAGATATAAAAAATAAAGCGTAGTTGGGTCCTATATTTCTTGGTTACCTGATTTTACGAAGTTAGTATATTTATCAGAATAGGGTGTATGCATCGATAACAGTTATGTCGATGTTTGATTTAGTCAATCTCTCGTTCCTGCTAGAAAAATATCTAGGTATATTTATGAATAAGGGGGTTAGAGTTTTGCGCCAAACATGACTCAATACTCAATACTTTATTGCAATTTCACAAGTTATAAAGATGGTAAACTTACAAGGTAGATCTTTGTGAACCCTGTTGGGCACTGCAATATAATTAGATGATTACAATTCTATGGAGAGGAGCATTTCGACTAATAATCAATTCTATCATTACATTCTAAATTCAAAACAAATGTCAAAAAATAATAATAACAATAACAATAAGTCAATACTAAAATAAATAATTTCTTACTGCATAGTCCTTCCATGACATTGGAATACATAAAAAACTGATTGATTAACAAATGAAAAATAAAATAAATTAAATAAGTTATAGACCTATCAAGTTTAGGTCCTAAACTGAATCGCGATGTGTCAGTTCCATAGAATAACTGTCAAAAATGGACAAGCCGAACCTAAACTGAATTGCATTTAACCCGGCGAGAGTGTGGTGAAAAAAAGTTAAACAAAAATAAACTCTAAATATATTAACATTTTAAGTCAAACTCAGGGTATGAGATACCCTGCCACACTCCCACCGGATTAAGAGGCCACGGTAGCCCAAGGCTTGTGTACTAATAAGCTTTCATTATTTTGGATAGCAACATTTTTCACGATATACATCAAAAATGTTTACCACATCCTTTCTACACACGCTTTCATCGCTGCCTCTCCATTCTCAAATGAAATGTAAATAAATATTTAGGTCGCAGCGTTCTGGCACAGTCTGAGCGCCCGGGGCTTAATTACGAACAGTTTTCATACCATTATGCGAACACTGATGGGCTGACGCTGTTCACATGTTACATGCGATGCTGAGATAAAATTGTGCCTAGATAAATTAATGGCTGAAAATGTCTGCTGTTATTTAAGATAACAGCTGCGCTCTAAACCACGTTCGCTCGAAAGAGACCTTTATGCCTATAAATATAATTAAACTGTTACTGCGGCGAAGCAAGCGAGTTTAAAAAAATCTTTTTAATGCAGATTTGTTTCTTTTAAAAAATAAAGGAATGTCTCCTTTAAGTAAAGTGAGCTAGCTTAAGGATTTAATGTAGTTTTCGTCCAGGGCCTGAGTTTAATTTCCATACTGTATTATAACGTACTAGGTGTAGGTATTATAACGTATTATCAAATTTAATGAAACAAAAAAAACGCTAAACTATTCAGGTTTTTTGAATATACGAAGTATAGGACGCGTTAACCTAAAATTTCTTATGTTTACTGAGCGCAGAACGCGAATGATATTAAAATTCCGTTTGTCCGTAACAAATTGGGGAAACTGAAAGGGCTTCTCTAATGAGATAATAACATTTCCGTACAGGTACCCATGTCAATTTGAACTTTAACATCTCTTTTTGATTCGTTGGTTAACTAGTGATATCGTCGGGGATGGTGCAATATTGCGTAACTAACAAATTCAATTAGGCTCAATTTGAGTGTCAATTGTTTCATATTTGAACTCTATCTGTTTTGGTAGTTACGCGGTATTGGACTATCCCCAACGATATGTTTCATTCACGTAACTATGGCTACATTTTTATTGATTTAAACTTATCACTCATATTTTCATGACCGAAGCGTTAGGACAATATTTTACATAAGTTTACGTGATGAAGTTCCGTTTGTCGTTAAAATATATGCTGTAAATACATTATATCATTTTTATTATGGCAAAAAAATGATACATATAGCAAAAATTACTACCTCCTAATCCTAGTGCTAAGAGTCTCAAAAACGTGTAACTTTGTAAAGTGGAAGTCTCTTTAAAACTGTTATGATAAGTTACAAGTTTTGAAAACATAATCCTCTGGTTCGATAGTACCCCTGTCTATGACGTTAAAAAACGAGGATTTGGATAAGAGCATTTGTTTCGGGGATAAAATATGTATTTTGTGAAGGTTTAAGTAAAACATCCCACTTTGTCGTTTATCATAGGGACGAAATAAAATGTCTAAGAGCCTAGTATGGCTATCGTACTGTCACAAATAGGTACTGTCACTGTATAGGTACTGTCACAAAGTACACAAAGCATAATCTTTGTTTATTTCAGGGGATTGGTCTCTGTACGACTGTTCTTGAACACTTTTGGTTGACTTGATGCGACCTTAACTCGAATCGCAGTATATATCAATTGAATACCTCATTTCTGTAGAGAGGTCACATCAATATTAAATCAAAACGAGATACGTAACTAAGAATTTCCCTGGGCCTGGGAATATTCCATTCTACCGCCTTAGGCCCTTGTATTATAAATATGTTACTTAAGTTTCATGCGGATTACTTAGCATTTACATTGCTTCGGATTATACCTGGGAATTTGTACGTGTGCAAATTTTAATTATTTGTTTTTCTCGTGTTTCACGTAATACCTCTATTAAATTTTGAGCTGGAATTAATTTGAAATGTGAACATCGTATTAAGGTAATACCTGAGAGCCTAACGCTCGAATTTCTGTCTCAGGCACTCCTACGCTCAGGATACCAACTGACAGGGCGGTGAAAGCCTTCCTGGGACCCTTTGGACGCAGATCAGTTGATAGACCAAACTACTACTGGAAAGACGACGTGGAGAAGGACCTACGCGTCCTGAATATGGCTCGCGGTCGTGTCCGGGTTTCGTGTCAACGTTTCTCATATCCGTATTCGTGTTTCTGACCCGTACCCGTAACACGTACACGGGTTTCTGACCCGATTTACACCGGTAATTAAAGTCCGTGTAAATAATACCCGTCTGCACGGGTACACGGGTATTATTTACACGGACTTTAATTACCCGCGGGTTTGGGGACGTCCTTGACGAGAAGCGTACGAATGAGTCGTGAGACTTAAGCGCTATAGTACAAATGGATAGATAAGCAGAAGGCTAATTGTGTCAAATTGACCCTATTGCGTAACAGATAGAGTCGACATTTATAAAACATTAATAAACAAGTTATATCGGCTGACCTTTCTTGAACAGGTAGTGTTTTGTAGTGTCGAACGAAGCTGCAGGTTACATTTTACATTCAATAATAGACTTTATTTGCATTTGCTCAAATTATTTCGAACCAGTTCGGTTCGGTCTTAAGTACCCGGGTACCCGGGTAGCACGCGGCTTCGTGTAAACGGTATCCGTGTATTGGACACGGACACGGGTACCCGGCGGATTCGTGTAATTCGGGTTCTTAGTACCGTCGGGCTTAAGAACACGGGTATCCGGTTTGGCGGGTTACACGTGTACCGTGAGCCCTAGTCCTGAAGGCAGAGAACTAGGAGGAGATCGTACCGAGCGCGTTGGCACCAACTCGTATCGAAGGCCAAGATACAGTTTGGGTCGCCGAGCCAGCGGAGTAAATAAGTAAACTGTATCGCAAAAATAAAAGCGTGTCAGTGCTGCAATGAATGTTCCTCACCCAAATTCTCCTCACCGCTTTTCGAATAAGTACATTCCGTGGTATTTTTAGTTAACATACTATCCTTGGACAGTTGACCTAAGTAATAAACCCGACAACTGCCCGTGTTAATTCAGAAACCGTTCGCTCCTGCAATTTGTTCAAATAAACGTCCCCGGATTTAAATCCTAGAACGCCATCGTCTCCATAAGGAGCCGTATCCCATACGAAACCAGGGTCGTGGATTACGTACAGTTTTAATGGCTTGGAAGTAAACAGTCCGAACTTTATGGAAGTTGTAAGGTACTTAAGACGTTTTGTAAGGGAGGTAATGGACACGGAATGAGCCGGGCACGTACCTCGTAATTCAGTTCACAGGTGCGCCGACAATACGATGACAAGGAAAACTGGAATTTATTAAAAGTTTGGGTTGAAACTTGTGCATTGATGGATGGAGATTATCTGCGATGCATCTTCTTTCAGGCGATATCCTGATTTATTTTTAAGATGGAATTTGAGGGAGACAGCGTTAAAGCGTTCAAGAAGTGTTCATTAATTCCCATTTTTACATGCCAATACGTTGTCGTAAGGGTAGGTACAACCACAAGACTATTACATTAGTTACCAATTCTTTTGTATGTTCATACAAAATTTAAGTAGATTTAAGCATCCACAAATTTACCTACAGGGCCTTAGATATACGGTGTTGCAGACTCTTTGGTAAATATTCGGACTTTATTTCAAATTCAAAATTTATAGTTTTCTTAGTTCTATATAAAAACTGTCAGTAAAAAAGTGGTGTCAACAGTGAGAGCAAGAACTTGTATTTTTAGTTAATAATTTTGTGAGGTTTGGTTATTTATTAAACATTCAGGTAAATATTATATTTGTTTCATTACAGTTCATTTTCTTTCCGACATCTTCATTGGTCCCTCGCCGTAGATTCCAGTTCCTATTAGTTTGTTTACATTTTTTCTTCTTCCTGTCATTCATATATTTTCGTAGTTCGTAGTTTAGTTCTTATTACATGTTAACCCGTAGCAAGAGCAAAATGATGTCGGATAATCCCGACACCCAATTAGAGCATCCGCAGGCTCACAGCTCTGTGTCGGCTCATACAAAATCGTCTCGGTCGTCTGCAACTATGTGCAGCTTTTTGTGCTTTTTGTGTAAAAGCACAAAAAGCTGCAGTTGAAGCACAAGCTCTACGTTGCCGCCTCGAGCGAGAGCAGGAGCTCGCCGCCCATGAACGCGACCGCGAGCAGGTGCTTGCCCAGCGGGAGCGCGAACGTGAGCAGGCGCTCGCTGCACAGGAGCGCGAACGTGAGCAGGCGCTCGCTGCACAGGATGCTTAGCCAAGTTGCCAATCGCTAGCGCTTGCTGGTGCATCGTAGTTTTCCCTCTCTGTCACTCCTTCATATTAGTGCGACAAAGAGGGAAAACTACGATGCGCTAGCAAGCGCTAGCGATTGGCAACTTGGCTAAGCACCCAGGAGCGCGAACGTGAACGGCGCATCGCGGAGCTACAACATCAGGTGGAGGAGCGCGAGCTGCAAGCCGAGCTCACAGCTATCGACGCCGATGCCGAAAGCAGCCGCACCGGCAGTCGCGCCGGCAGTCGCGCAAGCCATCGCAGCTTTTCTCGGGTGAGCGTAGATAGAACCGAAAAATGGATAGAAACTCACAGAATTGACAATTATGTTAATAGAGACACCCCCGCAGCAGGATATGAACAAAATTGTTCCGTTCCAGCTCCCGGCCACGCGGCACCTCTGACGGCCATGAGAGCATCTGCATTCCCTATTAACTCCTCTCTCATCTGTCAACCGCAAGTCGGAAATGCCACCAAATCGTCCGAGGCGGCCGGCTGTACGCCCCCGCTCTTTCCAACGGACATTAGCCAACCTATCCTCTTGCAAGCTGTAGCTGACACCGCAGCAGCAGCGAAAGCTCTCGCTTCAGCCTCTGGTGTAAAAAAATGGAATTACCTTCATTTTTTGGTAACACATTACATTGGTTACATTTCAAACGTACCTACAATGTTACAAAAGAAAAATTTTCTCCCTTAGATAATATTAATCGACTTCACAATGCGCTCCGCGGGCCCGCACGTGAAGCTGTAGCGGCGCTGATGACGTCTACGGAGGATCCGGAGGAGATCATGCGCGCTCTCGAAGATAACTTCGCGCGTCCCGAACTGATCGTCTTCAAGGAGGTCCATGCATTGAAAAATCTTCCAAGACTCGGTAACGATTTAAAAGAAATAGGAATCCTCTCTAACAAGGTACGCAATTCTATTTCTCCGATTAAGTTACTGAACCATTTAGAGTATCTTTACTCACCCGAATTATTCCACGCGGTACTCGGAAAACTTAACCCTACTATGAAAATACGGTGGACAGATTTCGCCACGCAAGATGGGACAGGGCGCCCGAAACTCGAAATACTTTCTGATTTTTTGAGGCGCGAGTTAGATCAACACGTTCGTTTTGGCTTATCACCCGAACTTAGCGCTACACACTTACAATATAATATCCCTGTTGAAAAATATTCAAAACGAAAACGTTCATAGTGCTGTTATGTCAAAACAAACAAAAGGCGTATTTTCACAAAAAAAACAAGTTTGCATACCTATTTTGCAATGGTGATCACAAATTAAAAGATTGTTCGAAATTCATATCGCTATCTGTCGATGAACGATGGCAATGGCTACGCGAATCAAAAGTTTGCTACAGGTGCTTAAGGGCTAGTCCACACGAGTGGAATACGTGCCGAGTGAACCCATGCGGCGTCGATGGATGTACTTTCCGTCATAATGCGCTTCTTCACCGGCAGCCATCGACTCCGCTTGTCAACATTATTGATGACCAACAAATTGAAAACGATATTGATAACATTAATAACATAGTACTACCAAATGATAGTGACAATATAAATAATACTTCAAGCACCTCCCCATATCCACCGACTATTGAAAAAGTGATAGTGTCCAATACCTCTACTGCCCTACAGAAAAATATTTCAACCCTCAACCCGCGCGCCCATTTGAAGATAGTACCTGTCACTGTCTCCGGCCCTACTGGGTCCTGTAATGTCTATGCTTTTCTTGACGACGGAAGCACGGCGACGCTTATAGATTCCGATATTGCCGCACGTATACATAGGGGCAACTGGGCCAAAACAGAACTTTACTGTGAATGGTGTATGTGGTCTTCAATGTCAAACTCTTGTGTCATATGTTGATTTTGAAATAAAGGGGAGGTACACATAATCAAAGTTTTTAATAAGGAATGCCAGACGTGTAGACTCCTTAGGTTTGCGACCACAGTCAGTCAATCGTGAAAATATTGAGTCATATTCACATTTAGCTGACTTAGTCGACGTTTTAACGTATGAACATGCTAAGCCGACCATTTTGATAGGTTCCGAACATTGGTATTTGGCAATAGCTCGCGGCGTTCGTGTTGGTGGCATCAACGACCCAGCCGCCGTTTTGACAGCACTTGGTTGGACGTTGTAGGTACGGCGTTGTCTCTAGCAAAACTAAGTTGGTAGAATTTATCAATCACGACGAATTCGTTGATTACACACATAACAATAAAATATGCGACATTTCTAGCGAAATTAATTTTGCCGAATTCATTAATCACACACATACCAACGTAATCGATGACGACAACCTAGAGCTCTTTATCAAAGAGCAATACAAGCTTGACTCTATAGGGATAACTAAAACTGAAACGTTACATAGCAAACAAGATCAGCGGGCAGTTCATATTTTGGAAACAACCGCTAAACGACTGCCTACTGGTCGATTTGAGGTCGGTATGCCATGGCGTGACGATATACAACGTGTTCCTGATAGTTACCCACAAGCTATGTCACGTTTCCTAAGCTTGGAACGGCGTAGTGCAAGGAGGTTGAGTTCGCTAAGGCATACACTGATTTCATAAATAACATGATCGCCAAAGGTTATGCGAAAGAATGTGCACCGAACGATTACTACGCGCATTGGAATAAAAAATCGGACGACATACGGCTGTACCTTCCACATTTTGGCGTATATCATCCTCAAAAACAAAAGGTTAGAGTAGTCCATGACGCGGCAGCCAAAAATGAAGGAGTGAGCCTAAACTCCTTACTACTCTCGGGTCCTGATCTACTCCAACCTCTATTAAGGGTACTGTTTCGTTTCCGTGAAGGGCGTGTCGGTGACAGCAGATATCAAAGAGATGTTCCCCCAAATTCGGGTTAGAAAACAGGACAGAGACGCTCTTCGATATCTGTGGAGACCCGATAAAACTCATGCCATAAAGGAGTATAGAATGACGTCCGTAATGACGGCCCTTTATCGCGCAATTTATAAAAAACAAAAACGCACTTGAGCATGAACGTATTTATGCGAAAGCCGCCGACGCGATTTTGTTCAGTCACTATATGGACGACTACATAGACTCACAAGATGACATTGACGAAGCAGCTCAATTGGCAGTGGCGTGCACACAGTTTTGAGACAGGGTAGACAAAAAAAAGCTCAAGTGCGAATCGGACTCGTTTTCGTAAAATTATCTATAATATTGGCAAAAAAAATCACGTTTATTGTATAGGAGGCCCCTTAAAATAAATATTTATTTTATTCCTTTTTTTAGTATTCGTTGTTATACTTAGTGGCAATAAAAATTCATCAACCCTAAAAAGCAAGTAACTTACCAAAAATGTTGTTTCTCACTAACTGCAGATCCGGCGTAGCCCGGCCCTTTTCAACAATTTATTTATTTTTTGTTAAAAGAAAGCTTTGAGAAAGCATTATTTTTGGTACATTACACACCACCACTACAGCTATCACATTTTAAATTGTTGTCCATTTTTCAAACACTAACATTTTTCGCGGCACGGCATACGTTATCATTGTTATCAAGTTGAAATCGAGAAAATAAAAAATGTAAACAAGCAATCTTGCAAAAGCGACTAAAAACATAATATATGCTCGTACTTGCACGGCACTCCATAAATAAAGCAATTTTTTAAAATAGTCGCGTTATCTCCGCAATCTTGCGGAGTGTGAATATTGGTCATTCGGGAATCTTCGGCCGTCGTCGTATGCTTTCGCCTGAAAGCCAGCGGCTAAATGTCTGTTAGTGTGCGTTACTTGGCATCAAAGTGTGCACGTTTTTATAGGAAAGCACACTACGCTGTACATGCGTAACTGCGGCACACTGACGCACACATATAAACGCGTTTCAGACTCAAATGTTTTCTGTCTTAGCCGTCAAAAGCCGGTAGCGGCGCTAGTTCCGCGTCGATGTTCGCACATCAGCGAAAGTGACGATTTACCGTTAGAATCGATAGATGGAGCTATTTTATACTTAAAAAATATTAAATTTGTTGATTAAATGATTGTGCACTTATATTATTTTATGAAATATGGAATTAAAACGGGTAGATAAGAGTATCCCAGTAGGGTAAACACTGTAGACAGTGTCTTTCTGTCTATATGAAGCGCATGCCACTGTCAATTGGCAGCAGATATTATAACGGTGCACAGCGCGGCCTGCTTTGAGATGCGAGGATGGATTTCCAATGAGCGACTGGCTTTGAACCTGGTTCCTACTGATCTCAAAGCACCTCAGCCGTTGGAAGTCGATCTTGGAGAATCTGTAAAAAGTATTAGAGCCCTGGGCATAGTGTGGGACCCTAACTCAGATTCTTTAGAGTTTCGCACAGGCCTGATCAGTACTGCCCCGAGCTCACTTACAAAGCGCAAGGTTCTATCACATGTCATGCGAGTTTACGACCCATTAGGTCTTTTAGGACCTATAGTTGTTAAAGGACGAATTTTATTTCAACAAACGTGGCAAACTAAAATTGACTGGGATACCGAACTCCCGCAAGTAGAGGCATCAAAGTGGTTTGAGTGGTTTCGAGACCTTGTAAATATTTCTTCCTTAAAGATACCACGTTGGTACTCATACGCAAAAGGCTCGGAGCCTACCTATCGAGAATTACACGTCTTTGCAGATGCAAGCGAGCTTGCCTACGCTTGTGTTGCCTATTGGCGTTTAGTATATTCCGACGGCAGTATAAAGCTCGCTCTCATCACAAGCAAAGCGAGAGTCTCACCTTTGAAACCAATGTCAATGCCTCGCTTGGAACTTCAAGGCGCTTTGATAGCCTCCCGAATCGCGCTCGTTATTAAGGACAGCCATCGCAAAAAATCGGTACGAACATACTTCTGGACGGATTCGATGACTGTTCTTCAATGGCTGCGCAGTGACGCGCGAGCCTTTAAGCCCTTCGTTGCCCATCGCCTTGGTGAAATTATGGAAAACTCGTCGGTAAAAGATTGGCGCTGGGTTCCGACAGACTTAAATGTGGCTGATGATACAACTAGACTTCGTCCAATAAACCTAGATCCTTTGCATAGATGGTTTTGTGGCCCATCTTTTCTTCTTAAGTCCCCAGAGGACTGGCCTACGGAGCCACTTAATGTCGCACCAATTCGCGATGAACTTAAATGTCAACCGAACGAATTGGTGGGACTAACCTCAATAAGTTCAGTTTTGCCAACTCCAGTCACTGCAAATTTCGAACACTGGATTCGTTTGCTCCGTGCCACAGCCCGGGTATTTCAAGCTGCGGCTACATTTAGCATCATTTTGGCCACCATTCGAAATTCCAAATTAACTAGCAGAGCGGTTCGCTCTCGCTCACACAGCTCATCAACGTCAACCACTCTCACGCCCTTAAATGCCGATTCAATAAAAGCCGCTGAAAGGCACATCTTACAGAGAATTCAACTTGAAAGTTTTCCTCAAGAAATTAATTGTATTTTTAATTCAAAACCTATTCCTTCAAACAGCCGCCTCATCAAACTATCACCCGTCTTGGGAGAAGATAAGCTATTACACTTGGCTGGAAGGATAAAAGGTGCAGAATGCGTCGATCCTGAATCACGATTCCCAGTTTTACTTGATGGCCGCCACCCAGCCGCGCAGTTATTGGTGCAACATTATCACCGAAAAGCAGGACACGCCAATAATGAATACGTCATAAACGAATTGAGACAAAAGTTCTGGCTTTTACGACTTCGAGACACAGTCAGATCAGTGGCACATCAATGCCTTATTTGCAAGATTCGCAAAACGATGCCTATGAACCCAGCTACCGGAGACCTACCACCTCAAAGACTGGCTCACCACCAACGAGCATTCACATTCACCGGTTTAGATTACTTTGGCCCCGTCAATATCACTGTTGGACGTCGGCATGAAAAGCGGTATGTGGCTCCTTATACATGCCTCACAACAAGAGCCTTACACCTTGAGTTGGTTCATAATCTCTCATCAGACTCCGCCATAATGAGTTTGAGGCGTTTTGTTGCCCGACGAGGAATCCCGAACACCATTTATTCAGACAATGGGACTGCGTTTGTCGGTGCGAACCGCATTTTACGTGAGTTTTACTCAGACCACGTCCAAGAAGAAGCTGCAACCAACGGTATTAAATGGAGCTTTATTCCTGCTGCAGCGCCTACGTTTGGTGGTTGTTGGGAGCGTCTTGTGAGAACGGTAAAAGTGGCACTGAAGGCCACACTTAATGAAAGATTTCCTAAAGAGGAAACACTGATAACGCTACTGATGGAAGCTGAAGCAATTGCGAATTCTCGCCCACTTACGCACGTCTCTACAGACCCTGATGACCCAACTACCCTTACACCTTTTCATTTTCTCATTGGAACCTCATCAAATCAATCCCTACCACCAGTCATAGAAGACCACGACCTGTTCGGACGTTCGGAGTGGAAGAAAGCTATAAGGTTGTCAGATCACTTCTGGAAGCGCTGGGTTCGCGAAGTGTTGCCAACCATGCAAACACGGACGAACGGGAGAGGGGATCGTGGACAGGAACTCCAAATAGGAGATATAGTCATAATAGTCGACGACTCGCTGCCCCGAGGAACGTGGCCACGAGGTCGAGTAACTAAGATGTTCCCTGGAAAAGACGGCGTTAACAGGGTGGTAGACGTTGTAACAGCTGGAGGGACGTTGCGCAGGCCCCTTAGGAAAATAATTAGGATTAGCAATTAAGAAACTACCCCTATTTGATGTTAGTTTGTGCATAGCTGCACGAGGGGCAGGATGTTGCAGACTCTTTGGTAAATATTCGGACTTTATTTCAAATTCAAAATTTATAGTTTTCTTAGTTCTATATAAAAACTATCAGTAAAAAAGTGGTGTCAACAGTGAGAGCAAGAACTTGTATTTTTAGTTAATAATTTTGTGAGTTTTGGTTATTTATTAAACATTCAGGTAAATATTATATTTGTTTCATTACAGTTCATTTTCTTTCCGTCATTTTCATACGGAAACGAAACTTTGATTGATTAATTTAAAAATATACGAAAGAATTGGTAACTGGTTTAACAGACTTTTGGATTTACCCTTAAGTTGAATTTAATTATGTGATATTCTGAAACCAGAGGACATGGGTTCTAAATATTGTAATCCTGTCTCGAACTATTTTTTTTTTAAACGTATGTAGGAACGGAATACGAATATCGCTTAATATTTACCATTACATAGTTTTCGATGAAGAAACACGGTTACGAAAATTGCCTACATCCACACAGTAATTCAACCCGTTTCATCCCAGCGTGGGAACTATAAATATTTTTCCGAATCCTTTCATACGTGAAGAATCTAGGCCCAGCAGTGGGAAAGGGATAAAATATCGTTATCAATTAATAAAAGTGAAGCAAAAATGTGAAAATTTCTATTCTAACCACCATTTGTCCAGTGGGTAGGCCTCCTTTCTGTTTTACAATTGTGTAGCTACCTATTATTGCAAACCTTATCTAGTGACCTATGTATGTATAGGTACATCATGCGTCTTATGTATTGTTACTTACTGCGTACCTCGTGTACCAATTTCTAAACTTACCCACTTAGCTAACACACATCAGAACAGCATCGAATCCGAAGCTCAGTATCCATTACACCTACACATCGATTTCATTCCCTTTTTTGTATGAAACCAGAGGGCTGTAATAGGGAAAGTTTTTCCTTCTCCGTAATTGTGTGGGCTGAAGGTAATAAATAACCACAGGCTGCGGCCCTCTGATTGAACTTGCTAATGAATGAAGGACAAGAAATTGGGAAATCGGAAAGTAGATGCATTGAGAAATGGAAGTTTCCGAGTTAAACTTTTCACGACTTTCCACAGATCGGATTAGGGGCTTTATGGAATGCAATTACTTACCTTTGGCCTCAGCACTGCACTTTTGTAACTCAGGAAACAACCTATATATATAGTTATGACTCCCCGATCACTACATTTTTAGTCCAGTTTTTTAAATGATTATTATTAATTATAATTTAACTACCGGAAAAAAACAATGAAAGTCGTATGCTCTATTTATTATATAATAAAACAGGGGACAGTTTTTCATGAACTTAGATCATAAAATAATATATACAGGGTGATTCATGAGTCATGAGCAGGAGTGAACAGGCTACTACAGACGGTCATGCTGACCGACTTTCACTACGGCGACAACCAAGAAATCACCAAAAAAAAAACTCTTAATTATGAGTTAATTGATCCTCAATTGATAGTTAAGTATGAATTAACTCATAATTAAGAGATTTTTATGCAATTTCTTGGTTGTCTCCGAAGTAAAAGTTGCTCAGCGTGACCGTCCCTAGTACCCTGTTGACTCCTGCTCATGACTTAAGAATCACCCTGTATATGTAGTTGTCCAGCGGCTCTAGGTCCACTAGAAACTTCCTACTACGAGGCATTTTTTGTTTGTATAGATTAAAATGAGACTGGTAGCCGAAAGAAGACCGTTAGTTGCTGTCAAACACAAGATATGCTATCGCAGATGTTCGCGCCTTTAGGGGTGGGCTAACCACGCTACTGTGCCTGCCCACTGCTATTTAAGTTTAGTCATTTGGAAAGCTACATCGACATATAAAACCGTCAAATTACACTTCTTTATTAGGTCTGTTGTAATTCTTGTATTCATACTGGTAAGTAATCCCTATTATTGGGTAATACTTTTGGTCTTTTGTGCCTTAATGCTTAATGCAGAGCTTAATGCAAGGCCCGTTTCATTCCCTGATAGTATTATCAGGGAATGAAACGGGCCTTGCTCTGGTTGATTTATTTCAAAAGTCCATCTGTACTTAGTGACATTACTGTTAGCAACCAGTTTTAATAGTTCCCTCAACCATGGAATATAATCAACAAGTTCATATTAGTCGAACTCGCGCACTAAAGGTTCCGTACTATTCAATTTATCATAAAAACGGCAAAAAATAAGCGAAAAAATTTTTCGTTGTATGGGCACCGCCCTTAAATATTTATTTTGCTCTACTATTCAGTATTTGTTGTTATACCGGCAACAGAAATACAGCATCTGTGAAATTTTCAACTGTCTGACTGTCTCGGTTCACAAGATAGAGCCTGATAACAGACGGACAGACTGACTGACAGCGGAATTTTTCCCTTTGCGTACGAAACTCTAAAAATCAATAACCATCAATATACACAATCTATACTCGTATGTGCATGAAAACATTACCATCAAAACAAAATCCCTTAACAAAAACAAGTCCATTAGCGTAAATGATTCACGAAAAAAGTCAAAAGGGTAAATCTATTACTCGAAGGTTTTGTTATCAATAATTCCGTTCAAGATATGCATTAAAAAATCGCTGTTTCCAATATCAAAGGGCGATGTTTTCTTTGCAAAGCGCGCGTGTTTTGGGTCCCAATGAGATGATTCCGGACCCTTGTTTTTCTTTATACTTTGAAACATCTCACTTTGGGCAGTGGGCAGGACTTTGCTATTCCGGACGATGAATCGATGAATAATTCGTTTGGTTAAGCCCTTGTATTAATTTAAGCGGAAATTTTAAGAATGAAACTAGCCACAATGTATAATATTTAAGTAGGTTTGACTGACTTTAGCATGTTTTTAGTAGATATTGTTTATGAGAAGTTTTTACATTCCCTGTGGTTCACCTTAATACAATTAATACATATTATTTTCGACCTTTACGTCAGGTGTTGTTGCCGTTTTACTGATTTTCAATATTTCTGTGTAATACATGTTAATTAATTTATATTTGTTGTTTTAGTTTTTTAAATTATTGTTCATTTTAATAGACATTAGGGAAGAGCGGATCTCCTGTCACAAGGATTCCTATACTTACTAGGTGATAGCTACGATTGTGGACTGTAAATGAATAAATGGATATGGGGAAATTGAGAATTAAAAACTATATTTCAACACACTTTAATACTATATTCACAAGATGCAAAGGCAGACTGATGGGAAAACGTACACATGTCAAAAAAGTAAATAATTCAAAATAATATGTCATATATAATAGTTATAAAAAAGGTCGCGACCCAGCCAGTCGCCAATACTAGGAGATCTCTACCTTTCTTAAATTTAAGTAATTGTTTAAGCGAAATAAAGTATTTTTCATTTTCATTTTCATTTCTAAATAAATAATAATTTATCAATGATGATTTTCAACGAACACATGTACTACGAATTGATAATAATAATACGTTTAACACTTGTTTCCCAAAAAATATTTTTTATTTATCTATTATTAAAATGCGCATCGATCTAACAGGCATTTCCTCATAAAACTGAGTCGATGTAGTAAAAAACATAAAACACTCATATTTCAATCAGTAGGATCAAACCCTTGCGGGGTCACGTCATACAAAAGGACAACCGACACCGCCTTTATGCCGAGCCCAGCCAATTAAGTTCCTCCACAGTGGCAGCAGAAACATTTTTAAATAGGATAATAATATAAGGTCAATGCGGAATACCGAACCGAATAGAGGGGTGAGAAGACGAGGAAGACCTAAGTGCCGTGGTGGTCTACGGTGGCTCGCGACTTGGAACGAGGCCAACTTACGACGAAGACAATTCAGGACAGGCAGTCCTGACGCATGAGAATGAGGAGAGCCGACACCAAATAATGGGATTAAGGCAAGGAGGAAGAAGAGATAAGGTCAATGCGGGTAATACCGTCTATCAGGAAAGTCCGTCTACGAGCCCCGATGCATATGTTCTCGTCCAGTTAGACAGTTTTTCGAGATTATCCCGTTCATCCGGGAGAAAAGGTTTAGAGACAAAACCTTCACTATTCAATAGTAGTACTAAAGTAGTTTCTTTGAGTATAAAATATTTGGATTTAATAAATCAGAATTTAAAAAAAAAACTATTTTACGAGAGGTATTTTTTTTAATTTTTTCCACAAATTTTAATTTTGTAAATAATCAATGAATGTAAAGAACGCCATTAATATTAAAGACGACATGGTACACCTGATGCACTGCGAATTTTGCGTCAAGCTTATAAGCGCGGAATTACGGTGGTGAACGAAAATATAATTTAGACACTGGTTTGTTAAAATCGATTTATTAAACAACAAAAGCGTACTTCAGATTGTTGTCTCTCTTGAAATGTAGTACATTAACCATGACTAACGTTCATACAATTTATCATTAGCATAATGTGATCATTTTTAAAATATTCAAAAATTTGTAAAAATTGTTTCGAACTAGACGAACTCCACTGCATCGGGGCTCGTACCAACTGACTTACCACCCCTAACTCGTATATGACGCATAAATGACAGTCTTTCTTTAAAAACAAAATATGCCGGAATCACCCACACTGACCTTAGCAATTATTTTAAAGCGTCACTAAACATTCTTGATAGTAGATTGATGATGGGCGGCAGCGTCATCATTATGGACACATCACTGCGATCGCCAATCCACTTGCCCAGAGTGGCGATTATGGGCGTTTACCTCCTAATGCGTCTATACGCATATAAGAGAGGCCTACGTCCAGCACTGGACTGAGATAGGCTGATGATGTGAATTATTTTAACGGAACGGGATTATATCGTGTATACATATGCTTCGAAAATTATCTCCGACGAGCAAACCATGCTTATTTTCATGTGAGTGTCAGGAAAGTTAAAAGTATCAGGCCTACTACCACAAACTTCGAAATACATGAATTTCGAGGATTTGTCTCTGTCATTCCAACAAAGACGTCATTAGAGTGACAGAGAGAAATGTTCGAGATTTGCGGATTTCTATTTTGTTCGGAGTAGGATAGCTCTAATATTTTACGTAGGTGCTTTATGGCAAGTTTGAATATCTTATAAATCTTAGTTATTCAAGTTTAATTTACTATGAGTTTGACTGTTAGTTCCCATATCAAATATTATGTTTTTAGTGGAGCGTCGAGTACTTACTGGACGTCTACCATGTTTCTCTATAAGTAACAAAATGTTTGTTTTTTTTTCCAAAGTAGTGATAAGTAAAGTTTCCCACAGACCACTTTTTTTTGTAATTTGCAAAGCATGTTTTCCTTTAAATCAATCATTGAGAATCTGTCAAAGATTGTTTGCTAAACTGTATTGTCTGTAGGTATGTATGCTACGAAATAAGTGTAGCCGCTGCCGCTACAACGCGTAGCCGGCACGCCTACGTATATGTTAGAAAGACATTGTATTTACATGAATGACTAGGAATAGTGCCATTCATAAAGGTGCATTACATGAAAAAGGCTACTTTGTAGGGAACGTGACTTCTATGGCAGCTATCTTAGAAATATAACGTTAGAAAATAAGAGAATTCTCTATCAATACCAATAACCAATTTATAAGATACACCAAAAATTGTGTTCCTAGATTTTTTAGAAGTATATATATTAGTAGGAACAACAGTGTCACGTACCCGACATACTAGAAATGCACCCAAAGACATGCTCTTGGGTAAGTATTGACCAGGGGGGTTACCGCGATTCAGTTTAGGACCTAATCTGAATCGTGATGTGCATACCTGGGATAACTCGGGGCATTTATACGAAAGTGATGTAGCAAAATATTTTATCGACTAAAAATATACCGATGTTATTGTAAATGACACCATCAAAATGTTATTCGACATAAATAAATATTAGGTACCTACTTACTCTTCAATTAAAATAAAAAATAAGTTTAAACGGGTAGTTACGCGTTTATTTTAAATTAGTTTTCAAAATATACAATTAATATTAAAATATCAATATTTAAATTTTAATTTTGATTAAAATGACATCTGCATACAAGAGGCCCGATATCAAATATGACATCGAACCTCTGTACTGTAATCGATAATGTTCAATAAGCACATATTTTATTACAATTATATCGACATCTTTTTAATCGATATCAAATCCCTATAACTTGCCCCCAGTTATCCCCGGTATGGTGATGTGTTAGTTCCATAGAATAACTGTCAAAAACTAACAAGCTGAACCGTAAAACCATACAACTATAATCCAGTACTACAACTATGGTCCACACGTTCAACCCGTAATTAAGCATCAATGGAAATCTTTTATTTTGGTTTTATCAATTTTTTTTAATTATTAATGAGGAGACTTTGTGTAACAACTGCGTCAATAATATAATAATTACAATAAATCGAAGATATTAGACTTAGTTTTAGACCATAGTTGAGAGCTTTTGGACTACAGTTGGGTAGTTTTAAGACGTCATTGTTCCCCTGTTTCTAAATTGAAAACGGGCAAAGCAAAATCTGGCACCACTGCAGCACAGCCACGACTAGATAAAATTGCATTGGATTAATTCGCCTACCTGTTCACCTGAGTCTGACAGCCTTTGTACGGAGACGCGAGAACTTCATTGCGAATACGTACGAACTTGTACGTCTTGGTGAAATAAAAATGCGAAGAAAGGTTATCGATATCGTGAGCTAATTATATATTTTTTTATTTCCATTTGCTTCTTATGGTCGGGTGAGAAGCACCTATACTCATTAGGAGATAAATGCCCATAATCGCGATGCTGGGCAAGCGGGTTAGCGATCGCAGTAATTCGTCCACTATGGTGACGCTGCATTTTCAATCTTGTATTTAAGAATGGTTAGTGGCACTTCAATTCCTTAGTATACTCTTACGATACCCGAGGGTAAAGTTGGAGTGGCGACAGCGAAGAAGGAACTACGGGAACAGCACAGGTCAAAAATAGCGTTGATCTTTGATATTCTCAGTTCTATCCCTTCAGCTGACCTGAGGTTTAATTTCCTACTATACTGACGCCGGTCAAGAGTGCAAAGTAACAGAATGGTCACCAGACCTCCAGAAGTTGTCGGACCGCGGCAGAAACGACGGATCAGCATATGCATATTGTCGCAATACGGCTGACTGTAGTAAGAATATATTTGTCTCCTCAACTCTTCCAGTAGTGGGTGTAGTAAGAGTTCACCAAGGAATTGAAGTGTCCCTAACCATTCATACATTAAAGATTGATGACGGGCAGCAGCATCATTAAAATGGACACATTACTGCGATCGTCAATCCGCTTGCCCAGCATTACGGACATTACCTCCTAATGTATCTATAGCCATAAATAATAGGAATGGCCTATGTCCAGCAGTGGACTATAATACGCTTTTGACATGATAAAAGTTGACTTTGAATAATGAGTAAAAACACAACCTTCATTTTAATATTATATTTATTGTGCCTCTCAGGATACAAGTAGCAAAATACATATTTACACATAAAAGTGATTAAAAGTTTCACAATTTTCCAGACCAAAAAGACTTTCAATAAAAGTTGTTATAAAGACAAACTAAAAGTTGAACATGCACATACAACAACCCTTGTGAGGCAGCATGATTGAATATTTTAACCTCTGGAGTCCAAAGCATTGAAATCAGATACTAGTCCGATCTTAGCCAAGAAGGTTTTCGGTGGGGTGTGTAACTGTGTATAGTGTGTATTGAAAAAAAATATTGTGCATGTTTGACTGTCGATTACTCCTAAGCTATTCGGTTGAGCGGCATCAAGTAAATTTATATTGAAACCTTGATTTCTTTTTATCACGTACATCATACATCTGCAGGTGCAGGTAAAAGTTAGTGAGAATATACATTTCTGATTTTTTTGTGACATCCTTTCAACTCACCGAAAAATAGGCCGATCTTACCCGAGTGTACTTTACAACAGCTGTCCAATATAAATTCCAAAACATATTCCTATATCAGCGTTTTACCTATCGTGAGTAGTCAACTCCCAGGGGTAAAGTTCTTAAGTATAATCCTGCACGAATGTTCCACGTTGCATAAGAATTACGAAATATCCCTCGACAATAGCAAAAGCCATTTTCTGAAATCCTTAAAATTGAGTCTTATGATATTTTACAATCCTCTTACGTAGGAATCCTAGGCCTTAATCTTGCATTCACGGAGCCGAAGAGAGCAGCGAATAGAAAAGTTAAATTTAATTCGCATTGCGAGTCACTATCTCGTTATGAAGACTGTTATATTAGAACTTTAGGAATTTATATAATTTTGACATCACTCACATCTGGATTGTTGTCAAATTTAGGTTATTGTCTTTTTGGTGGACATAGATTGATTGATTCCTTGACTTGATTCCTATACATTTTTGGTAACAAAAAAGGAACGTTTCATACAAACGTTTTTGGAAATATAGTGGATCTTGCTCAGCATCATTGACTCAACCAGCCTACCAATTTTTATCGATTTCGAAGATGTAATCCAAATGTACAAACTTTTTGAGAAACTGTGAAAAGAAAAGGTTGTGGAATTCGTTTACCTACTAATTTTCGGAATAATTACTACGAGGTTCTCATGTCTACCTACAAAACTATGTAATAAAATCGTAGCATATATTTATACAAGCTTTTAACTTTTGACCACTGAATGGACGACTTCTATTTGTCCAACTGACAAGGACTTACCTGTGCAGAGTGTGCATACCTACTGTTTTAATTATAATTTTATCTCACGTGCCAGACGTACCTTCACTATTCGAACAAAATCTATAGGGCGAATTATTATTATTTTTGGTTGCCCTGAACATTAGCGTCGTGACAACCATGACACATGCTGACTGGCAAACTTTTGGTGTGTTTGTAATTTAATTAATTTCATAGTAAGTATATTCTATACCCAAATAAAAATTATTCTATTCTGTTCAATTTTACTATTCCTTCATTTTAATTTGTTCTTTTGTTTTATGTCAGTGTAGAATTATCACTGATTTTGTTCCACACAACACAAATGCACAGGCAATATCAAAAAGAGATCAAAATGATCAGTTTGCAAGTTTGAAGCTGCCTCCCGATGCGCATTCTGAAGGGATCGCCTCTTCAGGTGGCTCGAGTGTGTGGAGGAGGCTTTTGTTGGTGGCCATTGTTGTGTTGTGAAACTTGTAAAGCCGAAGAAGTACAAGTTTCAGTGATCAGGCACAACAATAAGAGTTTCGTAAACGTAAGGTTTTGAAATTGGCATGAAAAGTCAGTGGCATCAAAATATAACCATTTGCGGATGTGCAAAAAAAACTACAAGTATCTTTACCTACAATATACCTATATACACCCAAAATTTGCTCGCCTCTAGAACACTCTTCCACGTGATATTAAAATCCCACCAGTAAATTAGCTTTTAAACATTCTGTCCGTGCTTTCTTTGTAAGATTAACCAATTAGATTCAAAATCTCACACATTTTGTCCATACATATTTATATGTATATATTGTGTATTGCATGTATATGTTATATTAGTTAATTTATGTCATAGGTTGTAAGTAATCTTTTATAGCACCGCCCACAACTTCTCTACTTTGCCTTAAGGTTGACTGGTAGAGAATGCTTTTTGGCATTATTTATATGTATATATTGTGTATTGCATGTATATGTTATATTAGTTAATTTATGTCATAGGGTAGTTTAATTAATTGTAAGTAATCTTTTATAGCACCGCCCACAACTTCTCTACTTTATAAATAAATATCTTGGGACATCTTACACAAATCGACCTAGTCCCACGGTAAGCTCAATTAAGACTTGTGATGTGGGTACCAGGCGATGATATATATAATAGATAGATACATATAGATACTTAAATACATACACATCCATGACCAAGGAACAAACATTTGTGATAAATAAATACACAAAGAATGCCCTCACCGGGATTCGAACCCGGAACCTCCAGCTTCGTAGGCAGGGTCACTACTAACTAGGCTACGGAGGCTGACTACTTTGCCTTAAGGTTGACTGGTAGAGAATGCTTTTTGGCATTATTTATATGTATATATTGTGTATTGCATGTATATGTTATATTAGTTAATTTATGTCATAGGGTAGTTTAATTAATTGTAAGTAATCTTTTATAGCACCGCCCACAACTTCTCTACTTTGCCTTAAGGTTGACTGGTAGAGAATGCTTTTTGGCATTAAGTAAGCCTCTTGTACATGACGGTTTCCTTTTGTGCAATAATAATAAAATGAATAAAAAAAAACAAAAATATAGTTTTGACCATGAACAACATATTTGTGATGAGCCCGAAAGCTAACAAAAAGAATAACTATAATTTTATTACAAAGCCTTTTCCATATGTTTACGCAAAGAACGCTAATCCCTGTGCAGCTATTATTTTCTCATTGTGAACCGTTTTTACTTATTCCTATTCCCGTACATTGCCAGATAATTAAAATCCTGCGACAGACGGACTGGAGGCAAAAAGTTACGTTTTTGCATTGTTAGCCTTAATTAGGTTTTGTTTTGGTATCATTCCGTTTCCTATTTCATTGTGGTCGGTGAAGTTGAGATGCATTCACGGAATTTGTAAGTGGGTTTATTTTTGACCACGTATTGAGGTTGGATCGAAAAGTGTCTTCCTTTTGTAGACCGTCGTAACACTAATTTTATGAAGCATAAATCATTCTAAAAACTATTTTCGAAAGATTTAGAAAAGCTTGCATTTCATCACTTCAGGGTTAACTTCGTATATTAATTGCATTATTGATTTGATATGCTAACTATATCTAACAAATACTGTAGCAACTGATGTGTCCTTTCGTGAATATCCGAATTAGGGAACAGCTTCAAATAAAAAGATTGCTTTTAAATTCAATAATCAGTAAGGTTTTTTCGCAATTTTTTGGTTGTCTCCATATTGAAAGTTGGTCAACGTCGTCGTCCCTAGTACCCCTGTTTACTCCTGCTGTACGACCCAAATGACACCCTGTAAGCTTGCAATTTCATGTTATAGGTCTACATATTCGTATTGAAAGTGAAGACAATAATTATGCCAGCCGTCAATCAGCCGTGTGGTGACGGCAGTAAGAAAAAGAATACATTTGTCACCACCCCAACCCTTCCCGAGTCGTAAGAGCCAACTAAGGGATTGAAGGATCACTGACCATTCCTTATAGTATTGATGAGGCAGCAGCAGCGTCATCCTAGTGGACACATTACTGCGACCGCCAATCCGCTTGCCCAGCGTGGAGATTATGGGCATTTACCTCCTAATGCGCCTATACGCATAGTTAATAAAGGCCTAAGTCCAGAAGAGACAGGCTGATGATGTAATGTAATGAACACGATATTAAACACACCGCGCTGTCAATGATACTTTAATCTTATCGATGCGGCGTCCTACACATTCAGTCTCCGATTTTATCCATGCACTGTAAAAATGCTTGCAACTGACTCGGATATTTTTAAGCTCCAAACCGACCTCAGTAAATAACGAAACAAAACACTAGAGAACCAACTTGCCTGTTTATTCTCCAAGTTTACGAGAAAAGTTGAGATGTATATTCCTCGGAAAATAACGTACGCTAAGAATTTATTTAGCTACGAGCACGCTAATGAGAGAATAATTACTCATTTGCGGAGATCACTAGCTAGCGTAATGGGGAAAAGATTTTTCCAAACGTATTTTTCTTGCGTTTTTCTCTCATTACCTTTTCTTTTCCGGGAAGGTATTTTGTTTCATAACATGAGAAGCCTTGATCGCAAATGATGAGCATGTTTCTTGCTCTAGTTTATAAGTGCCTTGGGATTATCACAAAATAATTTTCCTCTTGAGGGAATGAATAAAGTATTACCTACCTTTATGAGAGCCTGTCTAGTGTTTATGCATACCTACATAAAAATAGAATGGACTCAGTTATTTCCGCCTCACTAGCCCGTAAAGCGCTCGTTTATCCTTTAATACTAGCGGGTACAACGAATTTTAGTCACTGACCTTGCCAATGACCTTGAAGCGTAGCTAGCATAAATGAGTCGTACCTACCTATTTTATAAAAAAAATAGTTTGAGAATTCAGTAAAAAAATACAAAACCTCATTTAATTTGCTGACATTAATTTATTAACCATAAAATTCCATACACTAAATTTTCACCGTTGTTTTAGTGAACGATTTTCTATAAGTTGACTAAACGCAATTACAAAACGCAGAAATATCAACATGGTCAATTTCACTGACTTCGACATGTTTTAAAATAATGTGCATCAAAAGAGACGACAATAACGTCACGTGACGTCACATTTCTATTTGCCAATCGTTGATATAAACGCCGTCGAGGGTATTTTGATAGAGAACATAATCTACATTATAATATATAATCAGACTTGCCGTATTCTTATATGCCACCATCCAGCAGGCTTAGTCAAGATGCCATTCTGCAATTCTATACGATAAGCGATACTTAATAAATACCGTGTGTAAGTCTAATACGGGCGATCAATTAAACCAGGCATGGGATTCATTAGTGTAATCATGGATTACAAGGTTTTTTTAAAGATACTCTCAATTATGACCCCACACAATTTTTTTAAGATTATCGGAGCAGCAATGTAGGTACGAACATTTGTTATTGTTGATATGGCAGTTATGTCATCTGCTTTTGAAATTAGCTGTCATCGAGTCTTTAACTCGCGTATGTTGCTCTACATTGCGCGCCGAATTGTTTTGTATGGAAAATTTTGTTGCTCTAATTTTAAGTAAAAGTTATTTGAATGTACTTATTATGTCGTAAACTAACACCCGTTAAAAGCTTCGCCCGTATTAGACTTACACCCTGTATATGAGAATGACAGATTAGTACGAAAAATCACGTGATCATTTATTATGGTCACATGACTTATCACTTATCGTATACGATTGCGGAATAACATCTTGGCTAGGTCTGTTGTAACAAAAAGTCAAGCAACAATAAGCTTCCATCAAAATCAAACGCAAAATCACAAACTTCCACAAATAGTACAAGCAATTCATTTCGCCAAAAAACTTCCCATAGAAACTCACCTCGCAAATGACGGAAAAGACGATCACACGAAACAGATTGTCCCGTCGCAAACTTAGGCTATTATTGGGCAAAATGTGGGCGAAATAGTTGGCAAAATAGTTGGCAAGTTGGCAACTAACGGGCTCGTTATGGTTATAGTTGGACAATATTTTTGTCGGGTGACTTGTTATAAGAAAGTATTGTGGCGATAGATTAGTTGTTATGAACGGTTATTATTGTAACGCTTAGGTGCCATCATAATTGATGACGCCTTATCTTATCTTATCTTATTGGTGGGGCCCTTACGGATACACTTCGACCCATTGGGATCTTTTGTGTAATTGCTCCCTAATTGATGACGCCTGGGGGCTTATGATGGTCGTGCTGTTAACTTGACAAACGGCATTTTATCGTGCATTTTGATTTCCATACTATGGTTGTTGTCATATTCTACCGGATTTTGACTATTGATAAGCGACGTGATTTGTATACGATGGTCGTATCTGTCACTGCCAGTGCTGCCAGATTATTTACCTTTGAAAACATCAAAGCATTTCTATCGCAGGGCTGCCAGATTGTAAAATTGTTTTTTTTTTTTTTTATAGTTAGGTTGCTTAGTTTATCCTGTTTTTATAATCGAATTGGTACGTAAAGAGAAAATTTTAAATTGTTGACTGATTATACTGTGTCCAGCAATCTCTCTCAGTAGAAAAAGCAGCAAATTCAAAACGTTGTGTTCAATTTCATGACAGCTTACTAATTTTTTTGGAATATTTTACTTTACCAAAATGAAATTACACTAAAAACCTACCAAGACCACAAATTATTAAATAAATTCATATTTTATGTCTAATTACTTATTTTTTCTTCATAATTACAATTATACCTAATTCTTCATAATTACAACAAACAATCCTACCTAATAATCTTTCTACAAGAAGAATAATAAATAAGTTGGTAGTAATAAATAAGAGGGAAGAACTTGAATAAGTTTTTGAAGAGAAGAAAAAATACGTGAGTACAAGCTAAATTTGCAATTGCGAATATTGAAAATGCTTAAGATTATCACTTTCTATTTTGTCATTATCGCCAATAAAAAAAAAATCAACGAAACCATCCCGTGGAAAATTCAAGACGGCATCAATTTTGTCATTGAATAAAGAAAAAATATTTGAGCGGTTTCACACGACGAGTTTTTTTTTTTGCCTGACGACCGAGGGGCCGCACATAGTGTGCCACTAAGAGGGATAGACATAGTCACTTACTACTAAGAAGATACTTGTGTGTGTGGCACTTAGACTTAGCATCTAACACACACACACACACACAAAATAGTGGCACAGTGATAAGGACGGACGATTATCGTTCCTTTTCACTTCCACTAGTAAAAAGTTTCATAAGACCATCCCTTTCGTTCTTGCTATTATTATTACGTTGTCAAATCCATATCCATATTCTAAATCCATGCTGACGACCTACAGTGATGAAGCCTTAGGCCGGCCTTATACATCCGGAATCAAAGTAGGGTATTTGACAACATTAAAAATATACCCCAAAATGTGGTCATCCTATTAGAAAATAGCATAATTTATACTACATTTCACTTAGTTTTAGGAAAAAATATGCCTATTTGTAGCATATTTCACCAAAATAAATTTAATATTTTTTGAAAAACTATCTGTGACAGCCAACGCCCTATGATTGGTCAGCGTTCCTGTGACGTCAGTTGCAAGTAAACATTGCTAATTGCTTATGCATTATTGCTTCCTTAACAGAGTGTAGTTCGTGTTTTGAGATATTATTGTTTAATTCGATCTTTGTGCTAATTCTAAAGACTTTTCTAATAAATATATATCTTCCGGTGTAAATATTCGTGTGGTATCTGAAAATGGAGGCAAATTTTGTGCGAGCGGACAGCAGCAACCTACCTAAGATAGATGCATTTATGATTGCATAAAGATAACGTTGATTACTATGCTGCGGAACTTAAAAATGTAAAAACTGTAAGTACCCTATCTATACTAATTATTTATTTGTATATAAATGAATAAATATAATAAGACAAGTTCGGAGGTTTTGTATGAGCTAATTTTAGGTTATGTTAATGTAATTTCTTTTTGTCCTAATTTTTGCCTTTGTATCACAGGTCAGCAAGAGGATCATATGGCGACGATGCGATTGGTTATGTCCAACTACACCGGGAAAATGGAATGTGCACAGTCAAATGTAAGATGTGCCCTGAGCACAAAGTACGAGCCAAAGCATACAATGTGACTTTGATTGTAAACGAACGTGACTGCGAAATTATTAGTTGTCAGTGTCATGATTGTGCTGCCTCAGCTGGAGGATGTAAGAATGCAGTTGCTTTTTTAATGTGGGTCCACCGTCGGTCTGAGGAGCCTTCATATACTTCTGTAGAGTGCTATTGGAAAAAATCGACTTTGTCGAAAGTAGGGACTACTCTAAAGTATATCAAAGTGCAGCAAATGAGTCAAAAGGAAATACCTCATAGACCCAAGTGATCCAGCATTATACAATGAATTTATTTCTGAAGCTAAAAGGAGGAAGATTGAGAACTGTGAATTGCTAAAGTATCAAGTCGATTATATTATAAGCATTCTGGAATTATGCAGTACTCATTGCACTGCTTTAACCTCCTGCCGCCCAGACAATAAAATTTTCAAATTAAATTTGAATTCATAGTGTAGGAAATAGAATAGAATTTCTTTTGTTTCAGAAGACCTTTTTATAGGCCTCTGGGCGGCTAGAGGTTATGATAGATCAATCTGAAGATATTAAAGTAGATGTTGACAGAATTGTAGGCTTGATGAAAAAAAATTCACTGCAGCAGCAATAAATACCATAGAAGAAGCCACAAGGAAGCAAAACAGAAGCAGCTTGTAGTATGAGATGCGGTACGGCCGTATCACAGCATCAAAGGCACATGAAGTGAGTGTGTGCCATACACCAGACGGTTCGTTGGTGGCTATACCATAATGGGTGCAAAAGTAACAGATACTGCTGCAATGAAGAGAGGTAGAAATTTAGAACTCTCTGTCAGAAATACGGTCAGCAAAACCTTAAAAAAGAAAATCAATTCATGTGGGCTTTATGTGTGCAAAGAGCATCCCATGATTGCGGCGTCTCCTGACGGTGTAACAAAAGATGCTATCATACAAATTAAATGCCCTACTAAAGCAAAATCCAAAGATAATTATTTGAAAAATGGAGTCATTACAGCTAAATGTAAGGCACAGGTACAGCTGCAAATGTATGCAACTGGTGTCAAAAAATGCTATTTTTGTGTTGCTGATAGCCAATTTGAAAAAACAAAGAAAGTAGACATTGTGTTAGTGAATTATGACAGTGAATATGTTATTTTTTATTTTATTTTATAGCCTTTACTTAACGACTACAATAATAATTGATAACATAAATATATATATTTTAGACATTGGCATAGTCGTCTTGCCCTCCGGCATAGGCCTCCTCTAAAGATTTCCACTCTTTCCTGTCCATAGCGGTTCTTCTCCAATATGTTATTAAGTTACTACAAAAGTTAACTGTTTCTTGGAAAAAACATAATATTTATCCCATTTTGTGTAGCAGCACCAATGTGTGATAATATAATGAAATAAAAAACAATTTCATGCTTCTTATTATTTTTATTTTATATTTCCTCTTTTGCATGTAAGCAACAAGTAAACAGTTTCACAACCCCTACAGATAATGAATACTTTCTGACAACATGATATTAATATTATACATTAGATTGAGACATTAATTACCGAACATGCATACTATATATTTTTAATGACAATAATGATCAAATAATCATAATACCATGTTACATTATTTAATAAGAGAATTCTGCAAGTTTATAAGACCACATGCAATGATAATGATATGATCAAGAACATGACGTAAGTTAGTATTTATCACTGCATGTTGTTTTAGCATAGGTACTAAATTCTCTTAAACGCCTAATCACGCGTTTAATCAAAATTCGTTAACTAGCAAATAGCAATTATCTTGGTTTGTCGAACTTCAGTTTTAGATAACTTTTCACCAGCTTTTACACTTGGTGGCCTTAAGAGTTTTATGCCTGAAATGCATGTTCAAGGTGTTTGAAGCCTCTGTCTGCTAAGATACAACTTCCTTCTTGTAATCCATCAAGGAAGTTACAGTTCTCTACTATGACAACATCACTTGTTCTGTCCCCAAATCCTTGAAAAGTAAAATTAATCAAACCATTAGGTGTACAATATTACAATATATTAAATACTTTACAGTATTTCCCTTTTTATACTCTGACCATGACAGTGCCTGATGAACAACATTAACATTTGTGGCTACGCACATGGAAAGGTACCTAGTCACGGCATTTAGTTACAGAGTTACATGAGTTTTTGTCGAAGCGGGTGAAAAAGTGCCAAAATGGGTTTGTACTATAATTGGGTTATTTACATCCTAAGGAACACGTGTGTACAAGGATATCAGTAAAATTATGTTTTTTTAGTATATTTCTCCGACCATAAAGTTTAGTACTCAGGGTACCTTGTCACGTCATGTCTTAAAAGCGTTTAAAATTTGAATTATTTTGTCAATATTTCCGTCGCGGGTAGTCAAATGCCTCTTTCTAACAAGGAAGGGTACCCAACTGTCCGACTCCGATTTGATTCATTTTGATATATGTTATAGAGTAGTCTAAAATAACGGACATTTTTATAAATAAAAATATATTGATTTCTGCAATAATTGTACCAAATAACATTTTGATACAAATATTTTTTGCGTTATAGGTACTAAAATTTAATGATTTGAAATTTATTGATAAAAAAAAATGCTTTAACGTTATTTCGATGACACCATTTTGGCACACTATGCTGAATATAGTTAAATTATGTGATAAATCATCGATATACACATAATTTTGTAGCTTTTTAATATTATAAATGACCTTTTTTGCAATTGTTAAAAAGTGCGGTAATTATTAAATTTATTGTTGATTATGGAATTTATTTTATTCAATTATTCCAAAATGCCTTAGAATATGTAACTACGATAAGAAACTAACAGTTTAAATCTCATTATATCATGAATTGGGTATAATGAACACTTTCGTATTTCTTTCGCCCTTGCATGTTTAACCTAAGAAATCCGAATGTTTCCATCAGCCACATTTGTGGCTGCGGACAGGGAAAGGTACCTAGTTGCGGGTATTGAGTTACGCATATTTCCAAAAAGGAGATTAAATTTTCTATCAATATAATCACCAAATTAAAAATTTAAAAAACCGACTTCATCCGGTTTCTCCAAGATTCCCGATTTGTTTCCATCATTGGTTTCCTCAAATCCTACTTTCTGAATGCAAATTCTTGTAAATGAATGAAAATTACCAAAAGCGCCATACATGTACCTATAACATTTGAAGAGATCCCTCGATTTCTCCAGGATCCCATCATCAGACCCCAACTTGGTGCCAATGGGACCATCTCGGGGTAATACACGATCGATCACAAAAAGAAATTTTAGAATCGGTTCACTATTCTCGGAGATATCAGGTAACATACACACAACAAAAAAAAAAAAAAAATTCATTCGAATTGAGAACCTCCTCCTTTTTTTGAAGTCGGTTAAAAACAAAGAATCATGACTCTAGGTTGAACCACTATTTTTATATAAATTCTTGAATTTGCGACTTCCGAAATGCACAAGTTGAGAAAATTGCATTAAAAGTTTATAATGCCAAAAAACGCACTTCTACTTCGAAGTTACGTAGTGAAGGGTATACTTATAATCTTTGGAAGTTGAAGAATTATGATAAAGGTTAATTGTTTAAAAATACATGTTAATTATTTATATTTCAAAGGTTGAACATGCAAGGGCGAAAGATACACGAAAGTGTTCATTATACCCAATTCATAATATAATGAGATTAAAACTGTTAGTTTCTCATCGTAGTTACATATTCTAAGGCCTTTTGGGATAATTGAATAAAATAAATTCCATAATTAACAATAAATTTAATAATTACCGCACTTTTTAACAATTACATAAAAGATCACTTATAAAATTAAAAATCAACAAAATTATTTGTATATCGATGACAGATCACATAATTTAACTATATTTAGCATAGTGTGCCACAATGGTGTCATCGAGATATCGTTAAAGCATTTTTTTTATCAATAAAGTTTAGTGACCCGGTCGAAACTTTTGTATGGAAACGTAACTAGGGTACCTTGTCACGGCATTTACTAAACTTTCGTAACTTTAAATGTAAAGGCACTATTTTAGTACCTATAATGCAAAAAATATTTGTATCAAAATGTTATTTGGTATAATTATTGCAGAAATCAATATATTTTTATTTATAAAAAGTTCTGTTTTAGTCGTCTAACTAAACCATAAAATTGTACATTTTACTAAACTGGGTACCTTGTCACGATAAGTCATTATTTAAAAAAAATAGAGTAAAACTAGGATAAAATACCCAATTATATACATAACTGCACCTACTTTATGATCTATTAAGTCTTTGATCTTTTAATCTATACCTATTAATAATAATATATTAATTATTACTATTAATTATAATTTATAATATATATTTTAATCTATACCTATTAATTATACACGTCAAACAACTAAAATCACAGCTCAAGTTTCCATTGACTAAATTCGAGATCAACAATAAAATTATTGGCCGTGTTGTGACGGCAGAAAGAATACATTTGTCACCACCCCAACTCCTCCTGCGGGTGTCGTAAGAGTCGACTAAGGGATTGAAGTGTCACTGACCATACTTGATTAAAGATTGATGATGGGCAGCAGCGTCATCATAGTGGACACATTACTGCGATCGCCAATCCGCTTACCCAGCGTGGCGATTATGGGCATTTACCTCCTAATGCGTCTATACGCATAGTTAATAGGAGAGGCCTACGTCCAGCAGTGGACTATCAAACTATCATAGGCTGATGATGATGATGAATAAAATTATTACCTATATTTAGAGAAACACCTCGTAACGTGACCTTGGTGTGGTTTTAGTAGGAGAAATATACTTCGCTACCCGGCCCTTCGCTAGCTCTCCGGCTTTGCTTGGCAAACGTATTTTATTTATATTAATGTAAATAGTTATGATACTTATGATTCTACGTTCAATACAAGAGTTACGTAAATAAGTTTAACCCATATATGCCCAGAACTAGTTATTGAGATGAACTCTATGATGTATAGCATACAGTTTATTTTCAATGGGTCGATATTGGGCATATATGGGTACCTAATGTCTTCTTTTAAAAAACATTTGATAAATTTTATTGGTTTTATGATTTAAATCATTTTGCTATAGGCCGATCTATGTTAGAAAGAGGCATTTGACTACCCGCAACGGATATATTGACAAAATTATTCAAATTTTAAACGCTTTAAGACATAGCGTGACAAGGTACCCTGAGTACGAAACTTTATAGTTGAGAAATATACTAAAAAACATAATTTTACTGATATTCTTGTATACACGTGTTCCTTAGGATGTAAATAACCCAATTATAACACAAACCCATTTTGGCACTTTTTCACCTGCTTCGACAAAACCTCATGTAACTCTGTAACTAAATGCCGTGACTAGGTACCTTTCCCTGTGCGCAGCCACATTTGATGATTTTTGTATGTCAATTTCTAAGCAATCTATAATACAGCTGACATTGTGGTAGCGATGCCTAAATGCAATAGGAAGGTTCTTTTTTATTAATTTTTTATCTAAGTTTATAATGAATAGTTTTAAATAACTACTTATTAATCTTATTATTGGAATGTTTACTAAATATAATCTGCTAGCATAAGATAAGGATATTTCAAAATTATCCTCTAGTTCAGAAAATGTGGTATTCATTCTAATTTTTTTCAAGCATAGTAAAATGTGTTCTATTTTTATATTTGTTAATTTATGCAATAGCTGAATAATAAAGTAACATTCTTTGGAAATACCAATATACAACACAGGCTTCCTTTCAATTAAACGCACAGTATTTACACGGCACTGTAATTGTTCAATATGCTCATTATTTTCTATGATATTACTGTCCGAATCAGTATCTCTTGATGATGAAGTAGGTACAAAAGGTGATAAACAACCACATTCTAAAAAGGAAATATCACTGTCCGATTTTTCTTCTTCTAGAATTTTTCTTTTGCTGCTTGGATTGTGGCTGGGGCTGAAGGAGATGGTTTCACTTGGTATGAAACAGTCTTGAAGGGTGATGTGGCAATAGTTTTATGTTGCCATATTGTTTGAACAGCCTTGCTCCTATTATGAACATTAACTTTTCTTCTTACTTGAATAGATTTCTCTGTAGATGTGATAGTATCTGTAATAGTTTCTCTGTCCTGAGTTTTTGGTAATTCTGAAATATAAACACTCAAAATCAGTAACTTTAAAAAATGTGAAATCAACAACATAAATAATATATATAAATGAGACAATCTTATACAAATCAACCTAGTCCTACTGTAGTAAACTCAAAAAAGGTTTTTGTTGTAGGTGCTAGATGATGGTATATAAAATAAATATTATATAAATAAATACTTAAATACACCAAAAACAATCATGACTCAGGAACAAATATTCATGCTCATCCCACAAATAAATGCCCTTAAAGAGATTCAAACCCGAGAACTCCGACTTTGTTGGGTGGGTGACTACCAACTAGGCTATGGAGGATGTCTAAAATATATTGATATATATTTTTTATAATTAATTAATATCATACCTTCAGGCTCCATAATTTCTTGCACCATGTCATCTTTAATATTGATAGTTGTTTGCAGACACTTTGTGACAAGGTCAATTCTTTGTCTTTTAAGAAACACTTCTCGGCAAGGAACAGCATCACTCAGCCGTATTTTGAGATCCTCTTGACAGTGAAATTAAGTTGGCACAGCCTCATTCATCAGAAGTATCTTCTGACTAAAGCCCATTTTGTACTTCATGTAATTAGTTGTGTCTTTATCCATCTGAAATTAAACTGCATTGTTGAAATACCAACATTATATTTGACAGGACAGTAATCAGAAAACTACAAACAAGATGTGAAAAATCTCAACAATATAATGCTGAAAACAAAATATTTAGTTTTGCAATGTAGGGTCTAAAGAGGTTAGGAATTAAAGATGTTGTTATATTTTGTATACCGATATATTTACCTCCTATTAGGTAGGTACAACGTGAAGTGATACTTACATCAAAGTGATCTTCACACATAAAGACATTTTTGTATGTGATTTAATGGAATTTGGATCTCTTCGAGCTAACTTAAGCCACAGTTTTCGTCTTTTGGGATCCGTTGGTATAGAAACAAACAGTTTCTGTGGACTCTTTATAGAAGTATTTGTACACTGTGGCACTATACACCATTTATACCCCATTTTATTCAACAAATTTGATTTGAAGAAAGTCGATAATAATTACGTACTGTTTACAAACGATATTGACTCTGTTTACTAGTAGGTGACGTCACACCTCCACCACCAAGAGTGGACTCGGCGTATTGTTCAACAAATACCATGCATTTTGACGCAGAATAAGTAAACATTATGTTGTCACTCTCTAACTAACGTCTTTTCCCATATGTAGTAAAAGATAACAATACTTCAGTGCTTGCTGCTATGGCAACATTTTGCATTTGACGTGCCTTCAAATGCCTACTGTGGCCGCTCCGCCATATTATATTGTGTTGTGTTACGGTTCTCCGAGGTACAAAAAGTATCAACGAGTCGTGTTCTTAAAATAAAATAGTGTTTATTTGGAAATTCTACGGATACTTCTTCTTATTGTGTGGTGTAGTGGTGACGGACAAGAAAAGACATAATGCCTGAGTGCAGTGTCGTTGGATGTGGCTTAAGAAAAAAAGAAAACCAGAAAAGTTTGTCGTTACACACCGGTATGTTTATATTTTAACTGAAATATTCATTATTTTTCTGATGATTTTACTTTATATCTTCTCATTTGGTTAATAATATGACAATGAATAAGATTTGTAATATAATAAGGCTTGATTTTCGATATTTTGTACTATATAAATTAGTAGATTTGACGTTTAGTGGTGTATTGTTTTATATCGATGTTATGTGAAGAATCT